>CM046451.1:67137283-67199783 GCA_025506515.1 Flaveria trinervia | reverse complement strand
AAAATGTTTTAACGAATGAAAGGTAATATAAGTTTTTATAAAACTAGAACTCACTCAGCAACGCTGACTTTTTATGCATTTTCCAGTTGGCAGGTAATGGTTGCTGAGAATGGCACGGGGCAGCTACTTGGCTCTTTCTGTATGACATCCATTTTTATAATGCTTTTGTGATGTAATGCAACAAGTATTTTGTAACCTGATAATGATGTATTAATTTGCAAAAAAATTTATAATGAATCGTTAGTTTTAATGTTTCCGCTGCAATGTTTTGATGAAGTTAATGCAAATATATGTTTTATGTGCAATGATTTACCTGTTGTAGGTGTCCCGGGAATGCGGCCTTACACCCTCATACTTCCGAAGCTGAAGTTAAAGCCTCGAAAGAACAAGATGAATCTTTTGAAGCTGAAATGGAAGCTGTCGAAGGACTATTCAAAATGTCCAAGGAACTAATCATCATAGATGCAATCCTAGAAATGGCATCTAAGGTGAATAGTGAGGACTTTTTGGATCAACCTTCTGTTCAGACACCCTCTCTACCTCTCTCACAATCAGAATCCACTCTCCAAGAACCACCAAAGTCAAGTTCTTCAAAAGATAACAAAGGAAAACAAAAGATGACTATGGAAGAGCTTCAGGATGAGGAGAAGATTGAAAAGCTGAAAAGAAAAGGAAACCTTCCAACTGGGAAGCTGTTGGCTGGTAGTACAAAAGTAGCTGCAGCCAACCAACAACAAAAAGAGAGAAGAGATCATTGACCATCTCATTCAGCTTGGAGCTGCCAATGAAGAAACACTCGTGCTACCATTAGAGGAGTTGGTGGAACTAGAAAAGGCAACCAAGCTTCAGCAGGAAGCAACAAGGTTAGCCTCAGAGGAAGAGAAAGAAAAAGAATATAGGGAAGCTGACATGCAGCTCGGGAGGGAAAAGATAGATTTCCTAACCTCCAGAGGCTTCTCTCTTTAAGAACTTTCTCCACACAATGATGAACCGATCCTTTGGCTCTTCAACAAAGAGCAGGATCAAATGGAGAAAGAGAGAAAAAGAGCTGCAAGAGAAAAGTTGAAGGAAAAGAAGAATAAAGAGAAGGAGAAAGGGCATCTGCAACCAGGTAGATAGGTGACAAAGCCTGGATGAAAGACTGTCTCCGGGCTCCCGGCTTCTCTGGAAGGCAAATGGGTCCCATGTCTGAAAGGACACTCCAATGAATAGTCAGTGAGATCAAGGCTGATATTCATTTAGGGAAAAGAAGAGAAATGTATAGAAGGGTACAGGGGATATCCTTCACACAAACCACTCAACTCAAAACACTTAGCCGAACCGCTCCACCTCATCCTACCCACAACCTTCCATGCCATCCCTTCAGCCTTCTAAACATCTTCTCTAGAAGAGTTTAAGGTAATCAAGAATAGGCTCATCAAGTGCACAACCCTAAGCGATATCTCCTGTGAGGAAGACACCATCAAACTAACCTATGTCGATGGATCTTCACGTTCCCTCATAAGAGATCAATTTCTTGATTTACCCAGAGGAACACTGGACCAGACTGCAGTACTTCTAGGTATCAACTCAGAATCGTTAAATGATGAACAGAAGAAACTAAGAAGGAAGCTAGTGACTCTACTGGATACAAGGAAAGAGGACAAGATTCCTAGTCAGTCTTTTGTGCTAGAAAGAATATACTCCAAGAGAGGTTCAATGAAGCTATTCATAGCTTTGTTGTGGAAAGAGAGAATGGTGAAGTTAACAGGCTGAATGCCACGTCTCTGCTACACTCCAGTAGATTTGATATTGCTGAGTTAGTGGAGAAACCATTCTAACCTATCCAACTCTGAAACGTTGCTCACATCAAGAATCATCTTAGCAGTCTTCATCTGGCTGAGTTAACAGCAAAAGCTAAGATTGAAGAAGAGTTGAGATTAAGATGAAAGGAATGAAAGAATTGATCTGCCCAAGATACATATAAATTGATGTGGCTAGTGTGATATGATCCAAGTCGGGTCATACCCAATAACAAGCCAACAAACACCGACAAATATTATTTGTTGATTAGATCAAAACAAATAAATATAAACACCAATTTAGAAACGGGTTTTCTAATCATTGCTTTTGCAAATGAACAAGTTCAATATATATATATATATATTTGTTCATATGGGATTATTTGTTTATTTTTAAATTAGTTAAACAATGACAAATAATAGTGTGTGTGTTAGTATATAATTAAAATGGTTTAATTTTACATTATAAGGATGCAAGAGTATGTATTTTTTTTAAATTTTTTGAAACATGATGGAGTCCAAAGGGAGCCAAAATCGGCCGCCGCCCCTTGGTCTTGGATATCCCCCTTTTTTGGTTCCAAGGCCATGCAATAAATCCTCTCAAGAACTCTCTTGCATACTCTTGATTCTTACACACACAACAAGATAAGTCTCTCTCTTTTCTACTCAAAGATCTCGGTTTTGAGCAAAGGAATCCGGAATTTTCAGCTCAGCAAAGAAGTGTTCTTGGCTGAAAAGATTCAACAAGAGGAGAGCTCTTCAAGTTGGTGTTGCAAGCCCTAGCAAAGGAAGGTGTTTGTACAGCTTGGGGTATCACTCCTGAGGTTTCTTGGTTGAAAACTCAGCCACAAAGTCATCTTTCACAGCTCTCATCTTTGGGTTTTAGGAAGCTACAAGGTTGTATTTCTTTTAAGTATCTTATGTCCTTTGTTGTATGCATTTGTATAATGATCCATGGCTTGGGGTTATGTTGACCAAAAGAACCAATGAGCCAAGATCAGAAAACCTCTAAGTCCCACATGGTATCACAACAACTGCTGAAAGCTTCATCAGCAGTTGACAAGTGCTGAAGACTTCAACAGCTGAAGATCAAGTGCTGAAGACTTCAACAGCTGAAGAACTAAAGTGCTGAAGTACAACAGCTGAAGAAACAAGTACTGAAGTTGAACAGCTGAAGAACACAAGTGCTGAAGCTGAAAGACCAAAGTACTGAAGTACAATAGCTGAAGAGTTTACAAGTGCTGAAGATCAACAACTGATGTACAAAGCCTGAAGACAAAGACTGAAGACATCAGCTGATGATATCTACTGAAGTCATCAGCTGATGAAACATCTGAAGTTCAAGTCTGAAGACCAACTACTGAAATTTCAGTAGTTTGTCACAACAGCTGAAGAGTACTTCTTCAGTAGTTGTGATATCAGTAGTTTTATATTTTTACTTTCAGTAGTTTTAATTTTTACTTTCAGTAGTTTTGTAAACGACTGAAGAGCTTGTTCTTCAGTCGTTGTAGTTTCAGTTTCAGTTTTTAGTTTTTTAGTAGTTATAACAACTGATAACACTTAGCATTTTTGTAAGGAGATGTCAGTTTTTTGACATCTTCAGTAGTTGTGTTTCAGTTGTAATAATCTGTTAGATGTCACTATCAAGTGACATCAGCAGTCGTCACATCTCTTATATAAGAGGTGTCGACCTAATTGTAATTGTTTGACATTCTGTTACCACGAAAGCGAATATTGAATGAAATATATTTGCAGAAATTCTCTCTCTATAACCATCTTTGTTCTTCATTGAATATCGTTTTGTTCTTGTGAATCGACTAATTCATTGTTTGAATTCCGCTGCTATACTCTCTAATCAATCAAACATAGATCACTGTTCTTAACAAGTGGTATCAGAGCCTGGTTAATCATTGATCGATCTAACAATTGATCATTGAAACTGCTAATTGATATCTGTGTTTGATTGAATTAGCGTATTTGCAAGAACTGGTTATAGATTATTGAATTTCTACCGCTTTCGTTCATTTATTTTGAGATCTTCTGGTTCAATTGGTTGTTGCGTTTTGTTCTAAATCTGTTTAGCTTAACCGAATTTCATTGAATCTGAGATGACGACTCCTTCTAATGATCCTCACAATACCGGTTCCTCAACCAAGCCTCCGATGCTGGTTAGGACCGAGTATAACATATGGCAACGAAGAATGCTTCATCACCTGTCTGTTAACAGTTCAGGTTGTTGGACATTTGTGGTACATGGACCACATAAGCCTATGGTGGATAATCCGGAAACCAATCAAATGGTTCCGAAGAAGAAGGAACAATACTCTGATGAAGATCGGAAACTATTTGAGATTGATGCTAAAGCCCATGGAATTCTAGCCATGGCACTGCCTAATGAAATCTATTCAAGGCTTATGCATCATGAAACTGCTCATGATCTCTGGAATGCCCTGAAGGAACAATTCGGTGGCACAGATGAGGTCTTAGCAAACAATAGAGAGATCCTTGCCCAACAATATGAGACATTCTCTCATAGGAAGGGTGAGACACTGACTCAATAGTTTGAGCGCTTTTCTGCTTGATATCTGAGCTGAAAATGGTGAAACAGGAATACACCAATAGCCAGATGAACAACAGATTCCTCAGATCACTGCCTGAGAGATGGGACACATACACTATTGTCCTACGCTCCAGTGCAAATCTGAATAGCCTATCTCTCACCCAACTTCATGGGAAACTGCTTACATTGAAGAGAGATAGAGCAGAAGAGGAAACTGTCCTCATCAGGAAAGCTCACTGATGACTTTGTACCAGGGAATACTGCCTTGGTTGGTCATGAGTCAGAATATGCTGCATCTGAAAGCAATTATGATGAGCATATAGATTTCTCTTCAAATAGTTCTGATCATGCATTTGTTGGTATTGAGAGTCTTTCTGGCAGTAATAGTGACAATTTATGCTTCATTATGGATGATCTGAAAGGAATTGCTGATGATGATCTAGAAGAGATGGATATTCTGAGCTAAATGGCATTGATTAATATCAGATCTCAGAAGTTCTATAAGAGAACTGGCAGGAAATTTTGGACTCTTGGCAAAACCAAAGTTGGTTTTGACAAGAGTAAGTTGAGGTGTCACAAATGCCAAAGGCTGGGACACTTTGCAAGAGAGTGTAGATCAACTGGATCTAACTCTTCTGCACCCTTTGTGACTTGTCCTAGTACTAGTCCACAAAACAGAGGGCAACATCCTGCTAGTTCTGGTCATTCACATCCTAGATCTCCTGCATACTTTGTTCCCCAGGGTCAAATGTCATATCCTTATCCCTGCTATTATATGCCTCAACCAAATCCTTCAAGCTCCAACTGCACAACAACCACAAGCATTGCCTGAACCAAACCTTCCAATCTCATCAACAAACTCAACCTCAACAACACAGCTTCTTCACCCCAGGAGTTGTTGACTGGAGCAGTTTACCAGATGATTTGTCTGGTCATGAACAACTGTTCTCAGGTGCTGGTCAACATGGTGGTGAAAGTCCATTTGGAAATCTAGCTCTTATGGCTTTGGATTCTGCTGATACTTCATCCTCTAATGCCTCTACACCAAAGGTATCACAGGTATCCTCTGAGGCAAAAGCAAAATTATGTTCTGAACCATGCATAGCAGCATTTGCATCTATTAAAGAAGCAAATGTAGCTTTAATCAACAAGAACATTGAGCTAGAACAAATAATTTCCAAAAGCAAAGCTAAGTTTGAGTCTGTGCTTAATGATAAAAATGATGAGATTTACAAACTGAAATGCCAAATAACTGATGATAAGGCTAGGGAAGAGATACTTCTTGAGAAGTATAAAGATCTCAAAGAAACCCTTGCAGTTACCCAGGTAGAGTGTGATAGATGGGTACAATCATGCAATGGTTTTGAAATGCTTCTTACTAAGCAATCTGCTTCCAATGTGAAGTTTGGCATTGGTTACAATCACACTGCTCCACCAACAGATTTTACTCCAAGAGCAGAGGTAGAATCTGATGGTGAGAGTAATAACCAATCCATCTCATCATGTGATCTACGTTCTGATACGACACAATCAGAAGTAGAAGTCAGCATCAAGTCCTCTCAGAACCTATCAGCTGATGTTGATGGTTCAAATGCTGACACTCACATGATCAATGAGTTGATCAACTCAGGAGTTAATTCTGAAAGTCCTGAAAGGACTAGAGAGCAGGATTTAACACCTGAAGTTCAAACTCCAACTACTGTCAGTAATGAAAAGAAGAAAACTGTCAGTAGAAAGAGTTTGAAGGCTACTAAAGAGGAAGTCAAGAAAGCAAACAATGCTTCCAAAGCATTGAAGAGCAAGTCTCCAGTTGCTTCACCCTCTTTAGTTGATGATCAACCTAAGATGAAGAAGAAACCATGTGAAGTATGTGGTTTGTTCAATCATCTTACAGATGATTGCTGGTACAAAAGAGGTTCCAAACTCAAACAAAAAGAAGAAATTAAAGAGAAAATGGTAAAAATGAAAACTGAGTTTGAGACCACATTTGTATCAGCAACATCAAATCCTGTAACCCTTAAGTCCTCAAAGAAATCCAAAAAGAAAGGGGTTAAACAGGTGACAGCTGAGAGTGCTCAGAAGAAGAAGGTGCAACATAGGAACTTATCAAACTCCACTGGCAATGTGTCTGATGAGCTGAAAGCTTTATCACAAAATCAAACACAGCTAGTTATGATGGTTCAACATCTGTTGGGTAGAGTTAACCACTAGATGCTCCTATGTTGAAACCACAGAAAAGGAGATCCAAGCCAAAGGATTCCTCTTCTTCACCATCTTCTTCCTCTCAAGCTGTTGTTTCTAATAAACCTTTTAGTTTACCATCTGTTGATGAGACCAGGCCCAAAACCAAAAAGGTTTGGGTCTCCAAAACTAACTGATTGTTTATTATTGCAGGGTTCTCCAACATGCCAAAGTAGCATCTGGTATGTAGACAGTGGGGGATCTATGCACATGACTGGGAACAGCTCTTCTTCATGACTACTCTCAAGGAAAGAAGGGATTTGTTTCTTTGGCAATGATTTAGGGGTTACATCATTGGTAATGGCTTTGTCTTCAATGGAGAAATCAAATTTGATGATGTTAATCATGTGGAAAATCTCAAGTACAATCTCTTGAGTGTCAGTCAAATGTGTGATAAAGGCCATGTTGCTCTTTTCACCAGTCAGAACTGTCGGATCCTGTCATCCAAAGTTTTGCATTTGATTGATAAGGTGTTGGATGATCACACTCTCCTGAGAGCCAACAGGACAGGAAGAGTGTATGCCTTAGATCTTTCCAAGAAAATAGATCTCAAAGGCAATCCTTGCCTATTTTCCAAAGCCTCTTCTCAAGAATCTAAACTGTGGCACAGAAGGCTGGGTCATGTTAATTTCAAAAACATGAATCAGCTTATCCACAATAGTTTAGTTAGAGGCTTACCAATAAAGGAGTTCCACTGTGATGAAACCTGCACTGCTTGTTTAAAAGGAAAACAACACAAAGTCTCATTCCTCCTATTGAAGAGCCTAAGTCCACTGCCTGCTTGCAATACTGCATATGGATCTATTTGGTCCTGTGAGAGTGATGAGCATGGCAAAGAAGAAATACTGTCTGGTAATTGTGGATGATTACTCCAGATTTGTATGGACTTTCTTTCTACATTGAAAGGAGGAGGTTGCTCAGAAGGTTATTAACTTTGTGTTGTATATTGAGAAGCAGTATTCCCTTCCAGTCAAGTGTATCAGGAGTGATAATGGAACTGAATTCAGAAACCATACACTTGATGACTTCTATCTCTCAAAGGGAATCAAAAGGCAGTTTAGCATCCCAAGGACTCCAGAACAAAATGGGAGTAGTAGAGAGAAAGAACAGGACCCTCATTGAAGCTGCAAGGTCCATGCTGGCTGACGCTGGTTTGCCACTGACCTTTTGGGCTGAAGCTGTCACACAGCTTGCTATGTGCAAAATAGAGTTTTAGTAAATCAGAGGTTGATGAAGACTCCATATGAAGTTCTCCATCATTTGGCTCCTCTAATTTCATTTTTCAAAGCATTTGGGTGTCCCTGTTTTATTCTCAACACAAAGGATCAACTCCATAATTTGATCCTAAGGTGGATGCAGGGTATTTTGTTGGTTATTCATCTACTTGCAAGGCATACAGAGTCTTCAACTGCCGAACAAAGATAGTTGAAGAGACTTTGCATGTGAAGTTTAATGAATCCTTTGGACAAGATTCCACAAAACCCTGTGGAGTTGTTTGATTTGGACATACTGCAATATGTCCTTATCAACCTCCAGCTGTTGCAGATCCTGTGGCTAAATCATCTTCTGCAGCATGTCTTCCACTTGGTGGTATTGATGATGATGATGATAATATCAATACTCACCTATTCAGTTTAGCGACCAACTGCCTGTGTCTGCTAAATTTGATGTTCCTGTAGCTTCAGCAGTTCCATCCACAACAAATGCTGATGAGATCTCTGTTTCCTCTACATCTTTTGAGTTACCATCTAATTCTTGGTTTCAAGAGTCTACATCAACATCTGCTGCTGCTGAAGGTTCTACAAACACTTGCACAGATCTCATTGTTTATCAAGAACTGAAGAATCACCCATGTCTCAGATTATTGGTGATATCAATGCTGTGTTTCAACAGATATCAATTGTCTAATTTCTGCTTCTATGCTCTCTTCATCAGTCAGCTAGAGCCAAAGAACTACCATGTTGCTTTGAGAGACAATGGATGGGTTGAAGCTATGCAGCTTGAGCTACTTCAGTTCAAGAAACAGCAAGTGTGGGAACTTGTTCCTCTTCCCCTAGGTAAGTGTGCAATAGGCACTAAATGGGTGTTTAGGAACTAAACTGATGAAAATGGGCTTCTTGTTAAGAACAAGGCTAGACTGGTTGTACAGGGGTTTTCACAAGAAGAAGGTATTGACTATGATGAAAGCTTTGCCCCTGTAGCCAGACTAGAGGCAATCAGATTGTTCTTAGCCTATGCTGCATTCCACAATCTTAAAGCTTTTCAAATGGATGTCAAAAGTGCCTTTTTATATGGTAAAATAAAGGAAGAAGTTTATGTGTGTCAACCACCAGGCTTGAGGATAATAAACACCTGAATGGGTGTACAAACTTGATAAGGCTCTTTATGGGTTGAAACAAGCTCCTAGAGCCTGGTATGAGACACTCTCTACTTTTCTTCTTAAGAATAATTTCACTAGAGGCTCCATTGATAAAACTTTGTTTAGTAAGAAGGTGGATCAGCATAAGCTACTTGTTCAGATTTATGTTGATGATATTATTTTTGCATCCTCTGATCCCTAGTTGTGTGATGATTTTACAACATTAATGAAAAAGAGGTTTGAAATGAGTGCAATGGGAGAATTACAGTTCTTTCTAGGCTTGCAAATCAAACAAAAGGCTGATGGAACTTTTATTCATCAGTTAAAATATACAAAAGATCTTTTGAATAAGTTTGATTTACAAAACTGTAAGCCCTGTTCTACTCCCATGTGCAACACCACACAACTGGATGCTGATCAGAAAGGTAAAGCTGTTGATGAAACGCTTTACAGGTGTATGATTGGGTCCTTGATGTATTTAACAGCTTCTAGACCAGATATTATGTTTGCTACATATGTGTGCTAGATTTCAGGCTGCTCCTAAAGAGTCTCATTTGATTGCAGTCAAGAGAATCTTTAGATATTTGCAAGGTACACAATCTCTGGGTTTATGGTATTCCACTGGACACTCTTGCAAATTAGTTGCTTTTCAGATAGTGACTATGCAGGGTGCAAGTTAACTAGAAAGTCAACTTCTGGTGGTTGTCAATTCCTAGGAAACTGTTTGATTTCTTGGCAGACTAAGAAACAAACATCTGTTGCTACATCAACTGCTGAGGCCGAGTACATTACTACTGCAAGTTGCACCTCTCAGGTACTCTGGCTTCAGAACCAACTTCTGGATTATGGCATTACAGAGACTAAGACTCCATATTAATGGATAGTGCTTCAGCTCTGTGTATTGTCAAAAATCCAGTCCAGCACTCTAGGACCAAACATATAGAGATCAGACATCATTTTATTCGGGATTGCTTTGAAAAAGGTCTGATTGATCCTAAGTTTGTGCTAGTGCTGATGAGCTTGCAGATATTTTTACTAAGCCTTTGGATAGTTCTACTTTCCAAAACTTGTGTTAAGGCTTGGTATGCTGCAGCTAGAATAAGTGACAACTACTGATGATTTCAGTAGTAATTACTGGTGATCATTGGTACCCATGTCACATATAAGTACTGATGAGTCCATTCACCTTCAGTACTTTTTATAACTACTGATGGCTAAATGCCTCACAAGTACTGAAGTACTTTATCTGTTCAAAACTACTGATGTAGTTACAACTACTGATGTAGTTACAACTACTGAAATTAGTACAAACAGATAAGTACTGACGTCTATGAAACACCTGAAAAGCAGATGCAAAGTCTGATGAGTAAGTGTTGAGGACAGTATGAAACAGTGAAAGGCTATGAATTGACGAAAACTACTGAAGAGAACTTTCTCTTCAGTTGTTTCAACAACTGCTGTTTCATTCTAAACAACTGAAGCAAAACCATGTCTTCAGTAGTTTTCTAAC
Source organism: Flaveria trinervia (assembly GCA_025506515.1). Taxonomy (NCBI): domain Eukaryota; kingdom Viridiplantae; phylum Streptophyta; class Magnoliopsida; order Asterales; family Asteraceae; genus Flaveria; species Flaveria trinervia. Next base: position 67,189,332 of record CM046451.1, on the reverse strand, counting down.
TACTGATGACTAATACCAAGTCTTCAGCTGTTTACAACAACTGATGACAAAACCACTGTCTTCAGTAGTTTCACAACTACTGATGACAAAACACCAAGTCCTCAGTTGTTTCATCATCTGAAGTCAAAACCACGGCTTTCAGTAGTTTTCTAACTACTGATGCCTAACACCACGACTTCAGCTTTTTTAATGTCTGATAGGGTAATACCATGTCAACAGTCGGTTTAAAACTACTGATGACTAACACCACACCTTCAGTCCTTCTCACCCCTACCCTATAAATACCTGTCCTCTTCTATGATGTTTCATTAGCCGTTATTTTATGAACCTCTCTCTCAAACATGGCGACCATGAGTCTGAAACAACGACACAACTGCGTTGCTTACCTTACAAAGTCGGCTTTTTGGAACAAATATGATAATGCCATGACTTAATGGTGGATTCCCCATATCGCACAACCTTTCTCATGAATCCAACCATTTACCCTGAATCCCTCTGTCAATTCTGGTCAAATGCTTCTGTTCATACCGATGAGTCTACCCGTCAGATCTCTGTTCGGTCCCTTATCAACCAGAAACCAGTGGTCGTTACAGCCGACATTTTTCGTCGGGCATTACATCTACACGATTCCACCGCTGTGACTGCATACCAAAGGGCATAACCGATATGTCCTTTATCAATCATGGGTATGAAGGTGATCTTCGAGCTACAACGTTCTAAAGAAACATTTCCATGATGCTGAGAAACTATTTTTCACATGGTAAATGTCTGCTTAGCCTCCAAGACATCTTCTTGGGATCAAATGTCATCCCACTGGCAACAGGTATTGTATTCTATTCTAGACACCAACCGTTAAATTTTCTGAAATTTGTTCTAGAAATAAAGAACTTGGCTCAGAAACCTGTGGCAAACCGATGGTCATTATATCCCAGGTTTCTGATGGCCATTATTTGGATGAACTAAAATCTGATGGCCTTGTTGGCCTTGGAGTCCCTGCGCCAGCTGTTTTGGCTGAGGTATACTCCAGGCACAACTCGACCTTACACTCAAAGAAGCTGCCCGAATGCTAAAGCCCAAGCACAGGGAACCCACAGCTTCCTCCATCAGAACCAAAGTCCCCACCAAACCCACCAAAAAGAAACCCAAAATGGCTACTCAGGGAAATGAGTCCCCTGAGGATGCCCCTGCAACACAAACACAGGATATATCCACTGGTTATAACCCCAAGTGGATATCAGGACTCTTCCAGCCATAGCCGCTCAGGATTCCTCTCAACAGGAGCCTGAAGCAACCACACAAGGGGTACCCACACATCTGGGATCTTCCTCACTTGAGGGGATTGCCATTGAAGAGCACCTTCCTCCCCAGGTGCACACTGCTTCTATCCCTCACCCCATGCAACGCGCCCCCCAATGTCCAACCATAATTATTGCAAACGTGCTGACTCAGTTGCATGCCTCTCCTCCTCCCCAACAACCACCACCAAAGGGGAGAACCACAGACATTGAGGAAGAGGATCAACATGTTTCTGACACCCACAGCACGGGGTTACAAGTTCTATCTCCTAGTGTCGATAGGGAGATTAGAATATCTAGTGAGGCTGCCACTCTCTGCAGCAGCACATGATCAGAATGAGGCTGGTAACATTGCTAAGACTCACTAGAGGCAACAGCTGATGATGGACCTAGTCCTGAGGCTGGAAGTCCCCAGTACCAAGACAAAGGGGCACATGCTACAACTGGTCTACACCCAGTGCATGTACATCCTGCTCAAGCAGGAGGTCAGGTGATTCAGCTTCTGCTGATGATGACCTGGGCTTTTTCTATGATGTTCTTGCCCAGAACACAATCCTTGAGGAGGAAGTCAGTAGGCTGCAAAACTACTTGACCAACTCTCTCAAGGAGAAAGACCATCTGCCTCCACCAACCCACAGATGGCACCTTCAGTTGAAGGTTCCCCAAACACTGAGCCACTCCCAACAACTCAGCCACCTGCCTCTGCTTCTGGCACTATTTCTCAGGAACAGAACCCTCTGAGCAAATAGTTGATGTTCTTCAAAATTACCTCCCTCTCATCACACCCATAATCACTGACATTGTGACTAAAGCCATTGATGAGAGGCTTTCCTCAACTTTACAACCATTGATTGATGCTGCTGTGCAAAAGACACTTTCTGCTGTACAAACCCTACCACCAATGCATCCAAAAAAGGGGAGAGTATGCCAGTGAAGAAAAGAAGAGGAAAAGAAAAGAGGATGAGAAGGCCCAAGAGCAAGCCCAATAGGTGGAAAAAGAAAAGCAACAACTGATCACCTATAAACGAAAGAAAAGTGCTGATGATCAACCTACTGCTGAAGAAAAATCCTTGGAAGAGCTGGTAAAAGATGCTGATGATACACACAGCCGATCCATGGATAAAATCATTGAGCAACTCTTCAGGCAAGGTTTGATACAGCCACATTAGATAGTGAAATCAGGAGGTTGGAAGTGCAGGAGATTCAAACCCGATGGGCTGGGTATGATGCACTTGAAAAGGAGAGATTGGAGATCATGATCCGTTTTATTGCCAAATACTTAGGAAGATCTTTTGGATGGAGATTCGCGCGTGGACCAGAGACAGTATTCTGGCTATAGCCACTAGAATCTGTCTGTCTGAGCAATTCACAAGGGGATTATCATTGAAGCCCTTGATGAGGCCGGGGCTAGAAAAAGGTTTGAAATGGCAAAAACTTACAAAGGCTAAACTCAAAACCAAAATGCTGGAACAACCTTCCTTCCACCCACTCAAAACCAGCCTACCCCTCAAATCTCCAAACCAATCTCAAAGCCCAAATCCAAACAACCACAATCACAACCCACAAAACCAACTCCCTTACCATCTAAACCAACAGCTGATGATGCACCTAAGAAGAAGAAGAGAGGGTGTGAGGCTAGAAGAAGAAGAATGAGAGGATGATGTGGAAGAAGATAGGATGCCTCTGTCTGCAGTCCTAACACTGGCGAAAGCAAACCTATGCCCATCACTCCCACTCACAGATGGATGTTGTGAGAGTAATAATGAAGAAGAGAGGGCAGCAAAAGCTTCATGATGATGAAATGCTGAAAAGCATTGACAAAACCTATGCTGCCTCTCATCAATTATCAGCATGAAAGAAGAAGAAGATCTGAGATTGTACACTCTCTCCAACACATTTCAATATCAGAAGGAAAGGGTTGAGAGTATGGCTGATCCGAGGGTGGCTCACAGGATTGTAAAGAAAGACATTCCTAGAGAACATAGGGTCAAGTCAAGAGATCGTAGATGAAGATCTCACAGTGGCCCTTGTAGTACCCCCTGGGAGATTGTCGAAGATTCAAGAAGGCCTACGAGACTAAACAACCAAACAGAAGATGCTTTGCTAGAGAACAGATTATCAAAAAGGGGTTAGTCTACAGAGGCTTGAGAACTTCAAACAGAATGAGCTAAGTCTGCTACTCGAAGGGACATCATCCTGATGAGTTTGCATATAGACAATTACAACTGTTGAGCTACAAAAAACGACAAACAGGCCAAGTACATCTCAGAGCTGTAGGGAAGAAGGATTGTTTGATGGTGAAGCCGAGAGAACCTGACCATGGAAGAAACAATCATGTTTCTTAGCGCATTACACCAGAGAATCCTACAGGCTCATACACGGGAAGTAGATCTCATGAATGGGTAAACAAATCCGTCCTTGTCAGTTCCCAAACGAGTTCCCATTCATATCTTGCCAAACAATATCAGAGACTTCTTCCAGGCCGGAGGAGCTTATATGGGTATCTTCTCTACTGATCCAGAAGGATAAAGACCAACCTTTGCCACAATAAGTGGGATAATAAATAAATTAGAGGTTTTGGATGCATTGGTTCAGGAGAGTGTGTTGACCAAAAGAACCATGAGCAAGATAAGAAAAACCTCTAGTCCCACATGGTATCAAACAACTGCTGAAAGCTTCATCAGCAGTTTGAAAAAAGTGCTGAGACTTTCAACAGCTGAGATCAAGTGCTGAAGACTTCTACAGTTGAAGACCTAAAGGGCTGAAGTACAACAGCTGAAGAACACAAGTTACTGAAGCTGAACAGCTGAAGAACACAAGTGACTGAAGCTGAAAGACCAAGTACTGACAAGTAAAAGCTGAAGAGTTACAAGTGCTGAAGATCAACAACTGATGTTACAAATTCTGAAGACAAGACTGAAGAAATAAGTTGATGATATCTTTACTGAAGTATAGAAACTGGATGAAAATCTGAAGTTCAAGTCTGAAGACCAACTACTGAAGTTTCAGTAGTTTGGGTCACAACAGCTGAAAGAGTAGTCTCAGTAGTTGTGATATCATAGTTTTATATTTTACTTTCAGTAGTTGGTTAAATAAACGACTGAAGAGCTTGTTTTCAGAGTGGTAGTTTCAGTAGTTTTATGTTTTCAGTAGTTAAACAAACTACTAACACGTAGCATTTTGTTTAAGGAGATGTAGCTGTTTGACACTTTAGTAGTTGGTTTGTTTCAGTTGTAATAAAGCTGTTATATTGTCTATTATCAAGTGACATCAGCAGACGTCCATATCGTATATAAGAGGTGTCGACAATAATTGTAATTGTGGACATTGGTTACCACGAAAGCGAATATGGAATGAAATATATTTGCAAAAATGCTTTCCTATAACCGTCTTTGTTCCTATTGAATATCGTTTTTTGTTATGTGAATCGACTAATTCTGTTTGAATTCCGACTGCTACTTCTTTAATCAAATCAAACATAGATCACTGTTCTTAACATGGTATTTATTTTTAAATGGTGTTGGACCAAAAGAACCAATGAGCCAAGATCAGAAAACCTCTAAGTCCCACACGGTATCACAACAATGCTGAAAGCCTCATCAGTAGTTTGACAAGTGCTGAAGACTTCAACAGCTGAAGATCAAGTGCTGAAGACCTTAACAGCTGAAGAACCAAAGTGCTGAAGTACAACAGCTGAAGAACACAAGTGCTGAAGCTGAAAGACCAAAGTACTGAAGTACAACAGCTGAAGAGTTCACAAGTACTGAAGATCAACAACTGATGTACAAAGTCTGAAGACAAAGACTGAAGACATCAGCTGATGATATCTACTGAAGTCATCAGCTGATGAAACGCCTGAAGGTCAAAGTCTGAAGATCAAGTACTGAAGCCTCAGTAGTTTGTCACAACTGCTGAAGAGTACTTCTTCAGTAGTTGTGATATCAGTAGTTTTATTTTTGTTTCAGTAGTTTTGTAAAACGACTGAAGAGCTTGTTCTTCAGTCGTTGTAGTTTCAGTAGTTTTATATTTTGTACTTAACTTGCTGATATGTTCTCAGTAGTTGTGAACATTTCAGTAGTTTGTTAAGAATTAGTTATTTCTGTATTGGATCTGCCAGTTGTCACTTTCCGTGATAACAGCAGTGACTGTTGCACTCTATATAAGGAGTGACAACCTATTGTAATAGTGAGTGATATGAGCAATTGAATGGAATGATTGATTGATTCGATTAGAAATATTCTACATCTATAAACATTCCTAGAAATCAGAAATTCATATTCTCTCCCTATAACCGTATGCGATCTTAACGCTTACAAGTATCGTTGCTTGCTACAATTTGTCTAATTCGTGTTTGTATTCCGCTGCTTTATATTCTGATACATCAAACTTGTGATCACTGATCCTGTCAAATGGTATCAGAGCAGGTTAATCATTGATCGATCTAATAATTGATCATTGAAACTGCTATTCAAGATCCAAGTTTGATTGAATTAGCTTTTGTTTTTGCAAGAAACGGTTATAGAGATTGAATTTTTCTGTATTTCTGCTCATTCATCCTGAGATCTTTTCTTGGTTCTCATTGAGTTTGTTGTGGTTTGTCTAAAACTTCTTTTTAAACTTGAACTAAACTGTTTTTGAACTGAAAATGACCACTCCCTCCAATGATCCTCACAATACTGGTTCCTCAACCAAGCCTCTATGCTGGTTAGGAATGAGTATAACATATGGCAAAGACGTATGCTCCATCACCTGTCTGTTAACAGCGCAGGGTGTTGGACATCTGTGGTACATGGTCCACACAAGCCTATGGGAATAACCCGGAAACCAATCAAATGGTTCCGAAGAGGAGGGAGCAATACTCAGATGAGGATAAAAAGTTGCTTGAGATTGATGCAAAAGCCCATGGAATTCTGGCCATGGCTTTGCCCAATGAAATCTATTCTGGGCTAATGCATCATGAAACTGCCCATGACCTCTGGATTGCTTTGAAAGAACAATTTGGAGGAACAGATGAGGTCTTGGCAAATAATAGAGAAATCTTGCCCAACAATATGAGACATTCTCTCATAGAAAGGGTGAGACACTGACTCAACAATATGAGCGGTTTTCTTGTTTGATCTCTGAACTAAAATGGTCAAACTTGAATACACCAATATTCAGATGAATAACAGATTTCTCAGATCACTGCCTGAGAGATGGGACACATATACTATTGTCCTACGCTCCAGTGCAAGTTTGGACAAACTATCTCTCACCCAACTCCATGGGAAATTGCTCACTTTTGAGAGAGAGATAGAACAGAGAGAAAGCTGTCTTCATCTGGAAAGCTCACTGAAGACTTTATACAAGGCAACACTGCCTTGGTGGGTCATGAGTCAGAATATGCTGCATCTGAATGCCAGTATGATGAGCATATTAATTTCTCTTCGAGCACTTCTAATTCTGCATTTGTAAGTGTTGATGGTCAGTTTACTGGAGGTAATAATGACAATTTATGTTTCATTATGGATGATCTCAAGGGGATTGCTGATGATGACTTAGAAGAGATGGATATTTTGAGCCAAATGGCCTTGATAAATATCAGATCTCAGAAGTTCTACAAAAGAACTGGAAGAAAATTCCCAGGACTCTCTGGCAAAACCAAAGTTGGTTTTGACAAGAGCAAGTTGAGGTGTCACAAATGCCAACGGCTTGGACACTTTGCAAGAGAGTGTAGATCAACTGGATCAAACTCTACTGCACCCTTTGTGACTTTTCCTGGCAACAGTCAACAAAACAGAGGGCAACATCCTGTCACATCTAGTCATCATCCTCAACAACAATCTCCGGCATATTTTGTTCCTCAGGGTCAAATGCCTTATCAGTACCCTTGTTATTACATGCCACAGTCAAGTCAAGTTCAAGTTCCTATGACACCACAACCTCATGCATTACCAGAACCTCAGCCTTCCCTATCTCATCAACAACCTTCATCTCAACAACACAGCTTCTTCACCCCAGGAGTTGTTGACTGGAGCAGTTTACCAGATGACTTGTCTGGTCATGATCAACTGTTCTCAGGTGCTGGTCAACATGGTGGTGACAGTCCCTTTGGGAATCTAGCTCTTATGGCTTTGGAGTCTGCTGATACTTCATCTTCCAATGCCTCTACACCTCAGGTATCACAGGTATCCTCTGAGGCAAAAGCCAAATTATGTTCTGAACAATGCATAGCAGCATTTGCTTCCATTAGAGAAGCAAATGTAGCTTTAATTAATAAGAACATTGAGCTAGAACAAGTAATTTCCAAAAACAAAGCTGAGTTTGAGGTTTGTGCTCAAAGATAAAAATGATGAGGTTTATAAACTGAATTGCAAAATAATTGATGATAAGGCTAGAGAAGATGTACTTTTAGAGAAGTACAAAGATCTCAAAGAAACCCTTGCAGTTACCCAGGTCGAGTGTGATAGATGGGTACAATCATGCAAAGGTTTTGAAATGCTTCTTAGTAAGCAATCTGCTTCAAATGTGAAGTTTGGAATTGGTTACAATCACACTGCTCCACCTACAGATTTTACCCCAAGAGCAGAGGTAGAATCTGATGGTGAGAGTGATAACCAATCCATCAAGTCATGTGATCTACCTTCTGATACAGCACAATCAGAAGTAGCAGTCAGTATCAAGTCCTCTTTGAACCTATCAGCTGATGTTGATGGTCCAAATGCTGACATTCACATGATCAATAAGTTGATCAACTCAGGAGTCAATCCTGAAGGTCCTGAAAGGACTGGAGAGCAGGATTCAACTCCTGAAGTTCAAACTTCAACTGCTGTCAGTACAGAGAAGAGAAGAAAACTGGCAGTAGAAAGAGTTTGAAGACTACTAAAGATGCTGTCAAGAAAGCAACCAATGCTTCCAAAGCATTGAAGAACAAGTCTTCTGTTGCTTCACCATCTTTAGTTGATGATCAACCTAAGATGAAGAAGAAACCATGTGAAGTATGTGGTTTGTTCAATCATCTTACAGATGATTGTTGGTACAAAAGAGGTTCCAAACTCAAACAAAAGGAGAAATTAATGAGAAAATGGTAAAAATGAAAACTGAGTTTGAGACCACATTTGTATCAGCAACATCAAATCCTGTAACCCTTAAGTCCTTAAAGCAATCCAAAAAGGAAGGAGTTAAACAGGGAGTGACAGCTGGGTGCTCAAAAGAAGAAGGTGCAACATAGGACCTTATCTAACTCCACTAGCAATGTGTCTGATGAGCTGAAAGCTTTATCACAAAATCAGACACAGCTGGTGATGATGGTACAACATCTGTTGGGTAGAGTTAACCAACTAGATTCTCCTATGTTGAAACCACAGAAAAGGAGGTCTAAGCCAAAGGACTCCTCTTCTGCACCATCTTCTTCCTCTCAGGCTGTTGTTACAAATAAACATGCTAGTTTACCATCTATTGATGAGACCAGGCCCAAAACCAAAAAGGTTTGGGTCTCTAAAACTAACTGATTGTTTATTATTGCAGGTTTCTTCAACATGCCAAAATAGCATCTGGTATGTAGACAGTGGGGGATCCATGCACATGACTGGGAACATCTCTCTTCTTCATGACTACTCTCAAGGAAAGAAGGGATTTGTCTTTTGGCAATGATGCTAGGGGTTACATCATCGGTAAGGGCTTTGTCTCCAATGGAGAAATCAAATTTGATGATGTTAATCATGTGGAAAATCTCAAGTACAACCTCTTGAGTGTCAGTCAAATGTGTGATAAAGGCCATGTTGCCCTTTTCACAAGTCAAAACTGTAGGATTCTGTCATCCAAAGTTTTGCCCTTGATTGACAAGGTGTTGGATGATCACACTCTCCTGAAAGCCAACAGGACAGGAAGAGTGTATGCCTTAGATCTCTCTAAGAAGATAGATCTCAAAGGCAATCCTTGCCTATTTTCCAAAGCCTCTTTTCAAGAATCTAAACTATGGCACAGGAGGCTTGGTCATGTTAATCTCAAAAACATGAATCAGCTTAGCCACAATATTAGTCAGAGGCTTACCAATAAAGGAGTTCCACTGTGAAAACTTGCACTGCTTGTTTAAAAGGAAAACAGCACAAGGTCTCATTCCTCCTATTGAAGTGTCCAAGTCCACTGCCTGCTTGCAATTACTGCATATGGATCTATTTGGTCCTGTGAGAGTAATGAGCATGGCAAAGAAGAAATACTGTCTGGTAATTGTGGATGATTACTCCAGATTTGTATGGACTTTCTTCTACATTCAAAGGATGAGGCTGCTCAGAAGATTATCCACTTTGTGCTGTACATTGAGAAGCAGTATTCCCTTCCAGTCAAGTGTATTAGGAGTGATAATGGAACTGAGTTCAGAAATCATACACTTGATGACTTCTATCTCTCAAAGGGAATCAAAAGGCAGTTCAGCATTCCAAGGACTCCGGAACAAAATGGAGTAGTGGAGAGAAAGAACAGGACCCTCATTGAAGCTGCAAGGTCCATGCTGGCTGACTCAGGTTTGCCATTGACCTTTGGGCCGAAGCTGTCAACACAGCTTGTTATGTGCAAAATAGAGTTTTAGTAAATCAGAGGTTGATGAAGACTCCATATGAAGTTCTCCATCATTTGGCTCCACTGATTTCATTTTTCAAAGCATTTGGGTGTCCCTGTTTTATTCTCAACACAAAGGATCAACTCCACAAATTTGATCCTAAGGTGGATGCAGGATACTTTGTTGGTTATTCATCTACTTGCAAGGCATACAGAGTCTTCAACTGCAGAACAAAGATGGTTGAAGAAACTCTACATGTTAAGTTTAATGAATCTCCAAAGGACAAGATTCCACAAAGTCCTGTGGAGTTATTTGATCTGGACATACTGCAATATGTTCCTATCAAACTCCTGCTGTTGCTCCTGTCAACAGTTCACCACCTGGTGGTACTGCTGATGATGATGATTGCAGTACTCACCTCTTCAGGTTTAGTGATCAGCTGCCTGATTCAACTAGACCTGATGTTCCTGTAGCGCCAGTAGCACCATCCACAACAAATGCTGATGAGATTTCTTCGAATTCAACTTCCTTTGAATTACCATCCACTGATTGGTTTCAAGGAAATGATTCACCATCACCATCTGTTGCTGCTGAACCGGCTACAAACACTTGCACAGATCTCATTGTGTATCAAGATCTGAAGAATCACCCCATGTCTCAAATCATTGGTGATATCACTGCTGGAGTATCAACAAGAAGTCAATTGTCAAATTTCTGCTTCTATGCTCTTCATCAGTCAGCAAGAGCCAAAGAATTATCACATTGCTTTAAAGGACAATGGATGGGTTGATGCCATGCAGCTTGAGCTTCTTCAGTTCAAGAAACAGCAAGTGTGGGAACTGGTTCCTCTACCTCCAGGTAAGTGTGCAATAGGCACTAAATGGGTGTTTAGGAACAAAACTGATGAAAATGGGCTTATTGTTAAGAACAAGGCCAGACTGGTTGTTCAGGGGTTTGCACAAGAAGAAGGTATTGATTATGATGAAACCTTTGCCCCTGTAGCCAGACTGGAAGCAATTCGATTGTTTTTAGCTTATGCTGCTTATCAAAAACTTAAAGTTTCAAATGGATGTCAAAAGTGCATTTTTGTATGGAAAAGTTAAAGAAGAGGTTTATGTATGTCAACCTCCAGGCTTTGAGGACAACAAACATCCTAATTGGGTGTATAAGCTTGATAAAGCTCTTTATGGGTTAAAACAAGCTCCCAGAGCCTGGTATGAGACATTATCAAACTTTCTTCTGGAAAACAATTTCACTAGAGGCTCCATAGACAAGACTTTATTTATTAAGAAAGCTGGGCAGCATAATCTACTTGTTCAAATTTATGTAGATGATATCATTTTTGCATCCTCTGATCCAAAGTTGTGTGATGCCTTTACAAAGTTGATGCAACAGAAGTTTGAAATGAGTGCCATGGGAGAATTACAGTTCTTTCTGGGGTTGCAAATCAAACAAAAGGCTGATGGAATTTTTATTCATCAATCCAAATATACAAAAGATCTTTTGCAAAAGTTTGATTTACAAAACTGTAAGCCCTGTTCTACTCCCATGAGCAGCACCACACAACTGGACTCAGATCAGAAAGGTAAAGTGGTTGATGAAACACTTTACAGATGTATGATTGGGTCCTTGATGTATTTAACAGCTTCTAGACCAGATATTATGTTTGCTACATGTGTTTGTGCTAGATTTCAGGCTGCACCTAAAGAGTCTCATCTGATTGCAGTCAAGAGGATCTTTAGATATCTGCAAGGCACTCCATCTCTAGGTTTATGGTATTCTACCAGACATTCTGGTAAATTAGTTGCTTTTTCTGACAGTGACTATGCAGGGTGTAAGTTGACCAGGAAATCAACTTCTGGTGGATGTCAATTCCTAGGCAACTGCTTGATTTCTTGGCAGAGCAAGAAACAGACCTCAGTTGCTACATCCACTGCGGAAGCAGAGTACATTGCTGCTGCAAGCTGTACATCTCAGGTACTCTGGCTTCAAAACCAACTTTTGGATTATGGCATTACAGAGACTAAGACTCCATTGTTAATGGATAGTGCTTCAGCTCTTTGCATTGTCAAAAATCCAGTCCAGCACTCTAGGACCAAAATATAGAGATCAGACATCATTTTATAAGGGATTGTTTTGAAAAAGGTCTGATTGATCCTAAGTTTGTGCCCAGTGCTGATGAGCTTGCAGACATTTTTACTAAGCCTTTGGATAGTTCAACTTTCCAAAACCTGGTGTTAAGGCTTGGTATGCTGCAGCTAGAATAGGTGACAACTACTGATGATCTCAGTAATTCATATTGATGATCATGAGTGCCTGTCACATATAAGTACTGATGAGCTCTTTTAACCTCAGTAGTTTTTATAACTACTGAAGGCTAAAAGTTCTCACAAGTACTGAAGTACTTCATCTGCTCTAAACTACTGAAGTAGTTACAACTACTGATGCAGTCATAACTACTGCATCAGTAAAAACAGATAAGTACTGATGTCCTATGAAACAACTGAAATCAGCCATAAAGACTGATGAATGTGTTGAGGACAGTTTGAAACAGCTGAAAAGCTAAGAATTGACGAAAACAGCTGAAGAGAAACTTTCCTCAGTCGTTTGTACCACTGCTGTTTCATTTTAAACAACTGAAGCAAAACCACGTCTTCAGCAGTTTTTAAACTACTGATGACCAATACCAAGTCTTCAGTGTTTACAACAGCTGATGACAAAACCACTGTCTTCAGTAGTTTCATAACTACTGATGACAAACACCATGTCCTCAGTTGTTTCAATCACCTGAAGTCAAAACCACGGTCTTCAGTAGTTTTCTAAACTACTGATGCCTAACACCGCGACTTCAGCTGTTTCAACGTCTGAAAGGATAATACCATGTCAACGGTCGTTTAAAACTACTGATGACTAACACCACATCCTTCAGTCGTTTCCTCACCCGTACCCTATAATACCCTTAACCTGAGCTCTCCATGCTTTATCTTCTTCAAACCTAACGTTCCTCTCCAAAAAAATTTCCATGGCGTCTATGCAAATTAAACCGCGACACAACTGTGTTGCCTACCTCACAAAATCGCCGATCTGGACTAAGTTCGATACTGCTATCGATCTTATGGTTCAGTCCCAATACAACAAGGCATTCCTTCTGAACCCCGTTTTACATACCGAATCCTTGAACCAATTTTGGATGAACGTTAATGTCACTACTGAGGAGAGCAACACACAATCCCTCCGGTCAGTCGTCAACAACAAAGAAGTAGTGATTACTCCTGCAACAATCCGTAAAATCTTCAACTGAGTGATGCTACCTCTCCTGCTGGATATCCGAAGGGCACCATAGATCTATCATTTGCTCAGCATGGATATCAAGGTGATCTCAGTGCCACCACCATCATGAAGAAACACTTTAATGACGCTGAGCGCCTGATTTTCACATGGTCAATGTATGTTTGGCCCCTAAGACATCGTCTTGGGATCAAATGTCCACCAAATGGCAGCAGGTAATGTATTCTATCCTTGAGCAACAACCACTGAATTTTCAGAATTAATATTTTCAGAGCTCAAAGATATGGCTCAAAAACTAACTGCCAACCGTTGGATACTCTATCCACGGTTCATAATGGCCATTATAATAGACCAGCTTAATGCTGAGGGACTTGTTGGCTTGGGAGTCCCTGCTACGGCTGTTTTGCCAGAAGTATACTCCGGCACAACTCCGACCGGACACTCAAACTGGCTGCCAAGCTGCGAAAACCCACGCAGCTGGAACCCACAGCCACCACCTCCAAATCCAATGTCCCCACCAAACCCACCAAAAAGAAACCCAAAATGGCTACTCAGGGAATTGAGTCCCCTGAGGATGCTCCTGCACAACAAACGCAGGATATATCCACTAGTCCAAACCCCCTAGTGGATACATGACTCCTCCAGCCACAGCCGCTCAGGCTTCCTCTCAACAGGAGCCTGCAGCAACCCAAGGGGCACCTACTTATCTGGGATCTTCCTCACTTGAGGAGATTGCCATTGAAGAGCACCATCCACCCCAGGTGCACACTGCTTCTACCCGTACCCCAAACAACCGCCCCTCACAGCCCAACTTTAATAGTTGCTCAAGTGCTGACTCAATTGCACTCCTCACCCCCTCCCCAGAAACCACTTATTACTGGGAATACCTCTACAATTGAGGGGGAGGAACACAGTGCATTGAGAACCCACAGCACAGGGGTTTCCCAATTCTATCTCCTGGTGTAGAGAAGGAGCTTAGAATATCTAGTGAGGCTGCCACCTCCTCTGACTCAGCACATGACCAGAGTGAGGCTGGTAACATTGCTAAGACCTCCCTAGAGGCAACAGCTGATGATGGACATTGTCCTGAGGCTGGAAGTCCCCAGTACCAAGCACAAGGGGCACATGCACCAACTGGTCTACACCCAGTGCATGTAAATCCTGCTCTAAGCAGGAGGTCAGGTGATTCAGTATCAACTGATGATGACCTGAGCTTCTTCTTCGATGTAGTTGCTCAAAACACCATTCTAGAGGATGAGGTTAGCAGACTCAAAGAGCTGCTGGCCAAGATGTCTCAGGATGCAAGTCCATCTGCCACCTCATACACCCACAGATGGCACCTTCCCTTGAAGGTTTCCCAAACACAGAGCCACCCCAAAATCAACCACCTGCCTCTGCTTCAGGCCCTACTTCTCAGGAACAGAACCCTCCTGAGCAAATAGGTGCTGCACTCAAAAATTCCCTCCCTCTCATCACCCCATAATCACTGATATAGTGATCAAAGCCCTTGATGAGAGGCTTTCCTCAACATTACAGCCCTTGGTTGATGCTGCTGTCCACAAGACTCTTTCTGCGGTCTCAACCCCTTCCTCCAATGCAACCAAAAAGGGGGAGAGTCCTGCAGTGAAAGAACAGAAGAGGAAAAGATCCGAGGAAAAGAAGGAAGCGAAGCAAGCCCAAAAGGATAAAGAACAGCAACCAATGCTCACCTACAAGCGAAAGAAAGGTGTGATGAGCACATTGCTGAAGATAAAGCCTTGGAGCTACTGATAAAAGAGGCTGATGCCGAACACAGTAGATCAATGGACAACATCATTGATCAGCTGTTCAGGCAAGGTCATGACACCAACAAACTTGACTCTGAGATTCGACGACTAGAGATTGAAGAAATCCAGAATAGATGGGCAAGTTATGAAGTGTTAGAAAGAGAAAGGCTAGAAATCATGATAAGATTTATTGCAAAATATCTTGGAAGATCAATGATTGAGATCAAAGCTTGGTCCAGGGACAGTATCTTGGCAATCACCACCAAGATCTGTTCGTCTGAAGCATACACTAAGGGGCTTGTTATTGAAGCTTTGAATGAAGTGGGTGGTGGGAGCAGGACTGAGCTAGCAAAGCAATCAAAAGCCACACTCACCTCAAGGATGCTAGCACAGCCTGTCAACATTCCCACACCAAAACCACCCAAAACAACCCACCAAACCAACTCCCTTACCCTCAAAACCCATAGCCGATGATATACCCTTGAAGAAGAAGAGAAGGATATTGAGGCTAGAAGAAGATGAAGAAGATGATGAAGACACAGGCTGCCGCTATCAGCTGTGATTCAGTTGCCTAAGGCCACAAGTCACTCCTCAGCAATTACTCCTGAAGTCCAGAGACAAATGGTTAAAGTGAAGCTAGAAGAAGAAGAGCTTCATAAACAGCATGATGAGGAATTGCTGAAGAGAGTTGACAAAGCTTATGCAGCACATCTTCCATCATCAATATGAAGGAGCAAGCCCTCAGACTTTACACTCTCAGGCATACCTTTCAATATCAAAAGGAAAGAGTGAGGATTTGGCCTGATCCCAGGGTCTCTCACAGAATTCATAAGAACAATATACTCGGAGATACATTGGCCAGGTGAAAAAGATCGTAGATGAAGTGATCTCTCTGGTCTTTGTAGTTTCCTGGGAAATCCTAGAAGACTTCAAGAAGGCCTACAAAGCTAATCTAACCCCTCAGAAGATGCTGGAAAACAAAATAGTGAAAAAGGGGTTAGTTTACAAGAGGCTTGAGGAAGTCAGGAAAAATGAGCTCCAGTTGTTCCTAGAGGGTAATCACCCGGATGAGTTTGCTTACAGAGTAATAACAACTGTGGAGCTAAAGAATGGAAACAGGCCAAATACCTGTCTGAGTATTATGGGCCGGAATCATTGTTTGAAGGAGGTGCTGAAGAGCTAACCATGGAGGAACAAATCACCTTCCTTGAGGCCTACACAAGAGAGTCGTACAGACTCATTATGGGAAGTGAATCTCATGAATGGGATAACAACTCTGTGTCCAGTTCCCCAAAACAGAGTTCCCATTCATACTCTGCCAAACAAATATTTGAGGTTCTTCCCAGGCCGGAGCGTACATGGGTCATCTTCTCTACTGATCAAGAAGGAAAAAGACCAACATTTTTGCCATCAATAAGTGGGAGTATAAATAAGTTAGAGGTTTTGGCTGCATTGGTTCAGGGGGAGTTGTTGGACCAAAAGAACCAATGAGCCAAGATCAGAAAACCTCTAAGTCCCACACGGTATCACAACAACTGCTGAAACTCATCAGTAGTTTGACAAGTGCTGAAGACTTCAACAGCTGAAGATCAAGTGCTGAAGACCTTAACAGCTGAAGAACCAAAGTGCTGAAGTACAACAGCTGAAGAACACAAGTGCTGAAGCTGAAAGACCAAAGTACTGAAGTACAACAGCTGAAGAGTTCACAAGTACTGAAGATCAACAACTGATGTACAAAGTCTGAAGACAAAGACTGAAGACATCAGCTGATGATATCTACTGAAGTCATCAGCTGATGAAACGCCTGAAGGTCAAAGTCTGAAGATCAAGTACTGAAGCCTCAGTAGTTTGTCACAACTGCTGAAGAGTACTTCTTCAGTAGTTGTGATATCAGTAGTTTTATTTTCTTGTTTCAGTAGTTTTGTAAAACGACTGAAGAGCTTGCTTCAGTCGTTGTAGTTTCAGTAGTTTTATATTTGTACTTAACTTGCTGATATGTTCTCAGTAGTTGTGAACATTTCAGTAGTTTGTTAAGAATTAGTTATTTCTGTATTGGATCTGCCAGTTGTCACTTTCCGTGATAACAGCAGTGACTGTTGCACTCTATATAAGGAGTGACAACCTATTGTAATAGTGAGTGATATGAGCAATGAATGGAATGATGATTGATTCGATTAGAAATATTCTACATCTATAAACATCCTAGAAATCAGAAATCATATTCTCTCCCTATAACCGTATGCGATCTTAACGCTTACAAGTATCGATTGCTTGCTACAATTTGTCTAATTCGTGTTTGTATTCCGCTGCTTTATATTCTGATACATCAAACTTGTGATCACTGATCCTGTCAAATGGGTTTTAATAATCATCATGATAACATGTTTTAAAATATAATCGCTGTGTTTTTCATATAACACAAGAGAATATGAACTTGATAAACATGTTAAATAACAAATTCTGGAACCAAACAATGGCATCAAGAGCACTTATACATATGCATACATGTTTCTCTCTTACTAGTTCACGGTTTTGGTGGTGCTAGACACCCAAAATCCGTGAGTTAGAGGCTGGATTTTGCCCCCTTTTTGGTGTTTAAAGATGCTACTTTATGCATATAAGGATCTTTAAACTATAGCTATAGATTATTAGATGTTGTTTTATATGTTTAACCCCCAATGTTGTCTTGGTTTATGTTGGCCAAGAAAATGGGCTCTTAAGGGGCTGCCAAAAATCGATATCTTGTGTATGTTTGAACATGTTGTTGTATTATGCATAACAAGGCCTAGACCATTTGGATGATTGATTGTTTCATGTTATTTCATTTGGGCATATTTTTTTTGGTTTGTTCAAGTCTTGTTTTGTAATCTATTCATTCATATGGTTGTAATAAATAGAATAGGAGTTTATCTTCACAAAAAATGTATTAGGATAACATATTTTGTAAGGATGCTCAAGATAAGACTTGAAGAAAGATGGACAAAGAGAATGCTTGAAGTGTGGTTTCAGTGGGAGTTCCTTTGTCAACCATGTGTCATGGTCTTAACCCTTAGGACAAGACCTTTGACACATTGTTTTGGCTAAAAAGTGTGCTCAACCTAGTATGCTTGTTATGCATATATGCATTGTTTTGGTTATGCTTGGTGGTATCCTTATGATGTTGTTTTGTTTTGAATATTGGATGTGGTTAACAAACCATCAACTAGAACAAGCTATAACAAGAAATTGGTTCACAAATCATTAAGCAAATTGAATGGTTCTATAAAAGGAGTTAATGGTTTGCAAAATAAAATGGGTTTTATTTAAAAGAACCAATGGGTACCATATGGTTGAATGCATACAATCATAGTACATGGTATTTTCTAAAACAAGAATTGTGAAATATAAATCCCTTTTGAAAACAAGTTAAACACCATCCTTTACACAACACTTAGGTCACTTGCAAACTCTGGTGGGATAAAGGTCACCTAACCACTTTGAGGGAACTTGTAACTGAGGTGAGAATACCATGTTTGTGGCTAAAGGTCACCTAAGTACTTATGTAGTAAACTCATACGTGGGTGTAAGTAGGACGACTTGATTTAAAACATATTGAATGGATCACCTAAAATGGGTTTTATAAAAGGTGTAGATGGGATAAAATGCCGTATAAACATAAGATGTTCAAACGATCCATACCACTAGAAGTTGCAATAGGTTGCAATTGTCATTTATGACTACCTTGTTTATTTAAATAATGGGATAAAGGTCACCTAACCAATATTTAAATATAACGTTGGGATTCTAAAATTTATTTATTAATAGTCTATGAGACATAAGGGGTATAATAAATGAGATATACAATATAACAACGATTACTAAAATGGACTTTGTAAAAATCTGTAGATAGCCGACAACAACAACGCTAATAATGATGTTCCTAACAAAAACAACCAATCCCTTAGGGCGATCCTCAAAGGGATCATCTAAACCTAACAACTTCATGGATTGGTACCGCAACTTGAGAATTGTTCTCAAGCAAGAAAGGCGGCCTACATTCTGATGATCCATTCCCGATGAAACCTAAGAGGAGGATGTGGAGGCCTATAATGATTGGGGTAAATATGTGGAAGACTCCGTCAAAGTCTTTGCTTAATGTTAGCAAGTATGACACCGAACTCCAAAAGGAGTATGAGCTCCAGGAGCCTATGACATGATACTCAGTTGGGGAAACATTCCAGCAACAAGCTAGAGTGGAGCGCTTTGAAACGGTTCGAGCGCTTCATGCATGTCGGATGGAAGAATCCCAAACAGTTTCATCTTATGTTCTTAAGATGAAAAGCCACATCGACCGCCTTCAAAGGCTAAATTGTCCTGTCTCAAAGGAGTTGGCCACGGATTTGATCCTTAATGGCCTAACTAAAGGTTTGAGGCATTCGTCATGAATTCAACGTGAATGGATGGGACAACATAAATGAACTTCATTGATGCTCAAATCAGCTGAGGCGGGATGGGTAAAGGGTTGTACCGTTCTCACCATTAATGAAGGTGGGAGAAGGAGAAGGTCTCTACCCCTCCCTAAGGCAACTGTTGCCAAAGGAAAGGGGCAGTCAAAGGGAAAGGGGAAAAGGGTTGTTAGGGCGGAACCCCGAAGCCAAGGAGAATAAGCAAAGGTTGCTGTTAACGACCCATGCTTTAAATGTGGTGAGATAGGGCATTGGATAAGAATTGTCCAGTCTATCTCAAAGAGTTTGAGAGAAAGAGGGATGCCGGGCAAACCTCAGGTATAATTTACATGATACATGTTGAGCTAAATGTTATTTCTTCTAACACATGGGTATTAGATACCGGATGTGGAACTCACATTTGCAATTAATTGCAGGGGTTCAAAAGAATGAGCACTATGCAAAAGGGGAAATAAGTCTCTTCATGGGCAATGGTGCAAAGGTTCAGTTGAAGCCCAAGAGAAGACACATTTGAAGCTTCCAAGTGGCTTGGAAGTTATTTTAAACAATGTATTATATGCTCCTAGTTTGACTAGGAACATAATTCTGTTTCCCGTTTAAGACAATATGATTATGATTTCAAGTTTGTTGACAATGATATTCATGTTCTTTAAATCATGTATTTTATTTTAAGCTATACCTTGTAATGGTATTTATGAATTGGTTCATGAAAACGTACAATATGATAGCTCAATATACCAAGCAACCACCAAAAGACTCAAATTAGATTTGAGTGATACCTACCTTTGGCATTGCCGTCTTGGTCATATAAACAAGAAACGTATACAAACACTTCAAAAGAATGGTCTCTTAAAAACAAATGAATGTGATTCATTTGATGTATGTGAATCTTGTTTACAAGGAAAAATGACTAATGCACCCTTAGTGGAACTAACGAAAGGGCAAAAGATTTATTAGGTATCATACATTCGGATGTATGTGGTCCTTTTAAGCCAATGACTAGGAATGGTGAAAGATACTTCATTAGCTTTACGACGATTATAGTCGCTATGGGTACGTGTACTTATTAAGGCACAAAGATGAAGCTTTTGAAATGTTCAAAATCTTCAAGAATGAAGTGGAAAATAAATCAACAAGTCAATTAAAATTCTCCGCACCGATAGAGGTGGTGAATACCTAAGTGATGTTTTTCAAGATCATCTTAGGAGCTGTGGGATTGTCTCACAACTCACTCCACCTGGAACACCACAACATAATGGTGTGTCTGAGAGGAGGAATCGAACCTTATTGGATATGGTTGATCTATGATGGCTAGAAGCACATTACCTCTATCATTCTGGGGTTTCGCTTTGCTCTCCGCGGCCCGTATTCTGAATATCGCCCAACCAAAAAGGTGGAAAAGACACCTTTTGAGATATGGCATGGAAGAGTTCCATTCCTATCATACTTAAGGGTCTGGGGTTGTGAGGCTTATGTTAAGACTCCCACCCCAAAAAAATTAGATGTCCGATCCACCAAGTGTATCTTTGTTGGATATCCTAGAGATTCTATGGGATATTATTTCTATGACCCACTGGAACAAAAGGTGTTTGTTGCCAGAAAGGGTGAGTTCTTAGAAACAAAGTTCCTTATGAAGGAACTGGCAGTAGAACAGTGGATCTTGAGGAGGATCAAGAACACAGCCCGGTGCACGTTTGGTTGAAACTAGCACTCAACGTGAGGATGTTGAGGATAATCAAGCGGTTGATCGATACACACAAAACGTTCGCAGAAGTGGTAGAACTAGTAATCCACCTGACATATATGGATTTTTCATGGATGATGCTATGTGGTGGATTCAGATGAACCAACCACATATCATGATGCAGTGTCCAATTGGATTGTGACAAATGGCTTGAGGCATGAACGTTGAGATGCAATCCATGTATGACAATCAAGTTTGGGAACTTGTTATGCCACCTCTTAATTCCAAATAGTTGGAAGTAAGTGGGTTTTCAAGAAGAAAACTGATATGCATGGAAACTTGGATACTTACAAAGCTAGACTTGTAGCAAAGGGTTTCACTCAAACTCAAGGGGTTGATTATGATGAAACCTTCTCACCTGTTGCAATGCTTAAGTCTATAAGGATATTGTTTGCCATAACAGCTCATTATGATTATGAGATTTGGCAAATGGATGTCAAAACCGCTTTCCTAAATGGATATCTTGAGGAAGATGTCTATATGGTTCAGCCTAAAGGTTTTGTCGATCCAAAATATCCTAATAAAGTATGCAAGTTAATGAAATCAATCTATGGATTGAAACAAGCATCAAGAAGTTGGAATCACCGTTTTGATGATGAAGTAAAGAAATTTGGCTTCATCAAAAACGCTGATGAGGCTTGCGTGTATAAGAAGGCTAGTGGGAGCACAATAACCTTCCTAGTATTATATGTTGATGACATACTACTGTTTGGAAACGACATTCCAACCATGGAAGGTGTAAAAACCTGGCTTGGAAGTTGTTTTTCCATCAAGGATCTTCGTGAAGCCGCCTATATTCTGGGAATAAAGATCTATAGGGATAGATCAAGACGGCTAATTGGTTTGAATCAAAGTGCATACATTGACAAAATCTTGAAAAGGTTCAAGATGGAAAACTCTAAGAAAGGTACTGTACCTATTCAGAGAGGGACAATATTGAGTATGACTCAATGTCCAAGCTCAAAGGAATAGCAAAATAGAATGAAGGCAATCCCATATGCATCTGCTATAGGATCCATCATGTATGCAATGATATGCACTAGGCCAGACGTGTCATGCGCTTTAAGCATGACAAGTAGATACTAGAAAAATCCTGGTGATAGTCATTGGATGGCTGTCAAGAACATTCTGAAGTACCTAAGGAGGACTAAAGACATGTTCTTGATCTACGGGTCTGTGAAGAGGAACTCGTTGTAAAAGTTACACGGATGCGAGTTTCCAAACCGATCGTGATGATTCACGATCTCAATAGGGGTACATCTTTATTCTGAATGGGGGAGCTATTTCTTGGAAAAGCTCAAAGCAAGAAGTCGTAGCGTTGTCCACTACAGAGTCAGAATATGTCGCCGCTTCAATGGCAGCACAGGAAGCTGCATGGCTGAAGAAATTCATAGCCGATCTAGGGGTAGTCCCTTCCATCAGGATCCCCTAGAGATCTTTTGTGACAACGAGGGTGCGATTGCTCAAATCAAGGAACCTCGTGCTCATCAAAAGACTCGGCACATTGAACGGAGATTCAACTACATAAGGATGAAGTTGAAAAAGGAAAGATATGTATTCGCAAAGTCCACACTGATAAAAACGTTGCGGATCCACTCACAAAGCTCCTTGAAAAGGCAAAGCATGAAGGTCATGTTTGTGCCATGGGACTTAGATATTCTAGTGACTGGGTTGATGTTGTATTTTGTATTTGGATATTGGAACTAATGTTATTTGACTTAATTATATGGTTATAATTTCATTTGTTCTTCTATTTTAGCATGTTTTAATCCGTGAATAAATGAATTATTCTCAATGTCCGTAGTCGATCATACTTGTGGGAACAACCATGAATGTAAGACTATAATGAACTTGGATTGGTTGATATTCATAAGGTATGAATATAGAGCAAGAGGTTGCTACCAAAGGTTCATTGATGTCTATGGGATATAGATATTGGACTGACCCGCTCTCAATTATTTCTGCATGGAATCTTTCTGATTAGTCATAAGAGATTTTGAGTAAAGGCGAATATCATTGAATCCTTAGACCTGAGATACATATTGGGTCTTGATATTCACCAAGTATTGTACTTTGACTTAGTCCTTTGCTGTTCTGAAAAGGCAGTACATAAGGCTGAGTTCAGGTATGACATAAGGTGATTGTGAGAGATGTATGTAGCCAAGATGGAATTTGTTCCTCTTATTCGTTGAGAGTTAGATGTCTAAGGCCTGTTAAAGTTAAATCATCAGAGAATGACAATTCTGTGTCTCTTGGATTTAACATGATATCGTACAACAAAGATAGATGATTAATTCACCTAAAACATTTTCAAGTAAGGTACTTGAAAAGGATGATGTTATTGAATGGCACTTAGTCATACACATTAGGGGTAGCAAACCGTTACAAGGATTTGATGTTGCTGATACAAATGTGGTCTCAAACTCAGTTTTCATTTTTACCATTTTCTCTTTAATTTCTTCTTTATGTTTGAGTTTGGAACCTCTTTTGTACCAGCAATCATCTGTAAGATGATTGAACAAACCACATACTTCACATGGTTTCTTCTTCATCTTAGGTTGATCATCAACTAAAGAGGGTGAAGCAACTGAAGACTTGCTCTTCAGTGCTTTGAAGCATTGTTTGCTTTCTTGACTTCCTCTTTAGTAGTCTTCAAACTCTTTCTACTGACAGTTTTCTTCTTTTCAGTACTGGCAGTAGTTGGAGTTTGAACTTCAGGTGTTAAATCCTGCTCTCTAGTCCTTTCAGGACTTTCAGAATTAACTCCTGAGTTGATCAACTCATTGATCATGTGAGTGTCAGCAGTGGAACCATCAACATCAGCTGATAGGTTCTGAGAGGGCTTGATGCGACTTCTACATCTGATTGTGCTGTTTCAGAAAGTAGATCACATGATGAGATGGATTGGTTATTACTCTCACCATCAGATTCTACCTCTGCTCTGGGAGTAAAATCTGTAGGTGGAGCAGTGTGATTGTAACCAATGCCAAACTTCACATTGGAAGCAGATTGCTTACTAAGAAGCATTTCAAAACCTTTGCATGATTGTACCCATCTATCACACTCTACCTGGGTAACAGCAAGGGTTTCTTTGAGATCTTTATACTTCTCTAGAAGTATCTCTTCCCTAGCCTTATCATCAGTTATTTGGCATTTAGTTTGTAAATCTCATCATTCTTATCATTAAGCACACACTCAAATTCAGCTTTGTTTTTGGAAATTATTTGTTGTAGCTCAATGTTCTTGTTGATCAAAGCTACATTTGCTTCTCTAATAGATGCAAATGCTGCTATGGTTGTTTCAGAACATAATTTGGCTTTTGTCTCAGAGGATACCTATGATACTTTTGGTGTAGAGGCATTAGTGGATGAAGTATCAGCAGAATCCAAAGCCATAAGAGCTAGATTTCCAAAGGGACTTTCACCACCATGTTGACCAGCACCTGAGAACAGTTGTTCATGACCAGACAAGTCATCTGGTAAACTGCTCCAGTCAACAACTCCTAGGGTGAAGAAGCTGTGTTGTTGAGGTTGAGTTTGTTGATAAGATTGGGAAGGTTGTGGTCCAGGCAATGCTTGTGGTTGTTGTGCAATTGGAGCTTGAACAGGATTTGGTTGAGGCATATAATAGCAGGGATAAGGATATGACATTTGACCCTGGGGAACAAAGTATGCAGGAGATCTAGGATGTGAATGATGACTAGAACCATCAGGATGTTGCCCTCTGTTTTGTGGACTAGTACTAGGAAAAGTCACAAAGGGTGCAGAAGAGTTAGAACCAGTTGATCTACACTCTCTTGCAAAGTGTCCTAGCCTTTGGCATTTGTGACACCTCAACTTACTCTTGTCAAAACCAACTTTGGTTTTGCCAGAGAGTCCAGGAAATTTCCTGCCAGTTCTCTTATAGAACTCCTGAGATCTGATATTAATCAGTGCCATTTGGCTTAGAATATCGATCTCTTCTAGATCATCATCAGCTATTCCTTTCAGATCATCCATAATGAAGCATAGATTGTCACTATTACTGCCAGAATGACTCTCAATACCAACAAATGCATGATCAAAACTATTTGAAAAGAAATCTATATGCTCATCATAATTGCTTTCAGATGCAGCATATTCTGACTCATGACCAACCAAGGCAGTATTCCTTGGTACAAAGTTATCAGTGAGCTTTCCTGATGAGGACAGTTTCCTCTTCTGCTCTATCTCTCTTTCAAATGTAAGCAGTTTCCCATGAAGTTGGGTGAGAGATAGGTTATCCAGATTTGCACTGGAGCGTAGGACAATAGTGTATGTGTCCCATCTCTCAGGCAGTGATCTGAGGAATCTGTTGTTCATCTGGCTATTGGTGTATTCCTGTTTCACCATTTTCAGCTCAGATATCAAGCAGGAAAAGCGCTCAAACTGTTGAGTCAGTGTCTCACCCTTTCTATGAGAGAATGTCTCATATTGTTGGGCAAGGATTTCTCTGTTGTTTGCTAAGACCTCATCTGTGCCACCGAATTGTTCCTTCAGGGCATTCCAGAGATCATGAGCAGTTTCATGATGCATAAGCCCTGAATAGATTTCATTAGGCAGTGCCATGGCCAGAATTCCATGGGCTTTAGCATCAATCTCAAATAGTTCCGATCTTCATCAGAGTATTGTTCCTTCTTCTTCGGAATCATTTGATTGGTTTCCGGATTGTTCACCATCGGCTTATGTGGTCCATGTACCACAGATGTCCAACAACCTGAACTGTTAACAGACAAGTGATGAAGCATTCTTCGTTGCCATATGTTATACTCGGTCCTAACCAGCATCGGAGGCTTGGTTGAGGAACCGGTATTGTGAGGATCATTAGAAGGAGTAGTCATCTTAGATTCAATCAAATTCGTTTAAGCTAAAACATATTTAGAACAAAATGCAACAACCAATTGAACCAAAAGAGATCTCAAAATAAGAACGAAAGCGATAGAAATTCAATAATCTATAACCAGTTCTTGCGAGTACACTATTCAATCAAACACAGATATCAATTAGCAGTTTCAATGATCAATTGTTAGATCGGTCAATGATTAACCAGCTCTGATACCACTTGTTAGGATCAGTGATCTACGTTTGATTGATTAGAGAGTATAGCAACGGAAATCGAACAATGAATTAGCCATTTCACAAGAACGAAATGATATTCAATGAAGAACAAAGACGGTTATAGAGAGAGATTTCAGCAAATATATTTCATTCAATATTCGCTTTCGTGGTAACAAAATGTCACACTTACAATTAGGTCAACACCTTTTATATAAGAGATGTGACGTCTGTTGATGTCACTTGATAGTGACATCTAACAGATTTATTACAGCTGAAACACAACTACTGAAGATGTCAAAACAACTGACATCTCCTTACAAAATGCTAAGTGTTATCAGTTGTTATAACTACTGAAAAACATAAAACTACTGAAACTACAACGACTGAAGAACAAGCTCTTCAGTCGTTTTACAAAACTACTGAAAGTAAAAACATAAAACTACTGATATCACAACTACTGAAGAAGTACTCTTCAGCTGTTGTGACAAACTACTTACTTCAGTACTTGATCTTCAGACTTGAACTTCAGACGTTTCATCAGCTGATGACTTCAGTAGATATCATCAGTTGATGTCTTTAGTCTTTGTCTTTAGACTTTGTACATCAGTTGTTGATCTTCAGCACTTGTAAACTCTTCAGCTGTTGTACTTCAGCACTTGTGTTCTTCAGCTGTTCAGCTTCAGTACTGGTGTTCTTCAGCTGTTGAACTTCAGCACTTTAGTTCTTCAGCTGTTGAAGTTTTCAGTACTTGTCGAACTGCTGATGAAGCTTTCAGCAGTTGTTGTGATATCATGTGGGACTTAGAGGTTTTCTGATCTTGGCTCATTGGTTCTTTTGGTCCAACACAAGTTACCAACTTTAGTTGGTGACAAAAGGTAAGTCAAGGACATGTCCTGACTACCTTAGCTCAGATAAAGTCTTATCTAAGATACCTTAAACTATAGCTTTGGAGTATTTGCTTTAGTCAGAGGATTCCAGCTGGTATCAAAGTATATCCGGCTATAGGTAGTATTATATATAGTTTCTCATTATAACTCATAAAGATATGCTTGTAAGAGTCTTGTAATATTTGAGTTGAGAAGCAATATATGCAAGTACCTTGAAAATTACTTCTTGTGTTTGATTATTACTTATTATATTGTTATCAACTCTTAAAGACTTTGCTTTCATCAAGAGTGTTGTTTAAGTGAGTTTGAGAGAAAACCAAGGTTTAGTGACACAAACCGATCATGTAGTCCTCTTGTTCTTACCCCTATGACAACATCTCCAACGATGTTTGTGGTGGGGTGGGACTTGTGGATCCGTAGTTGAGGGATCACGGAAAATTGCTGAGAAAGATCTAAATTAGAGAAATTTAGATCTGGCATAGATGTTTCACCGACCACATCAGCACACATATGAAGTGAGACTTGATCCAAGAAGTGTGTGACATCAATGATGTTGTCATCTATGGAGTGGTTGTCAGCATCAAGAAAGTCTTGATCATTGTCACCACTACCATAATTGTCTTATGCAATTGAAGCATCTTTATCTGATTGTGGAGCCTCTGAGCTGGAATGTGAAGGCTTACCAGATGTATCAGCTGAGTTTGTCAT
The DNA here is from genome assembly GCA_025506515.1 of Flaveria trinervia. Taxonomy (NCBI): domain Eukaryota; kingdom Viridiplantae; phylum Streptophyta; class Magnoliopsida; order Asterales; family Asteraceae; genus Flaveria; species Flaveria trinervia. Next base: position 67,161,588 of record CM046451.1, on the reverse strand, counting down.
TGTGGTGCTGATAGAAACCTCATTTGCAGAAGTAGTCCCAACTGAAGCTAAAGATGTGTTACTTGAAGGTCTTTTCAGCTCAAATCTTGATCAGGATCACCTATATTAAAATTTTCTGCAGATCCTGAAACAGTCTCACAAGATTTGTTAAAACACTTGGTAACTAAGTCAAGATCAAAGAGCCAATCAGGACCAGAACCAGCCACACAGGGTATGTGTTCATTGAAAGTCACATTGACTGACTCCTCACAATTCTAGTTCTAAGATTGTATACTCTATAAGCCTAGCTTGGGAAGAGTATCTAATGAAGTGTCCATCATCTGATTTCTCAACAAATTTGGCAATTTGATCTTTGGTATTCAAGATGGTGCAAGGATAACCAAATGACCCGAGAAAACCAATGAAAGGTTTCCACTTGTGCCATAGTTCATAAGGAGTCTTGCTATGAGTCTTAACTACTAAAACTCTATTCTGCACATAGCAGGCAGTGTTGACTACCTTTGCCCAGAAGGTGATGGGTAGCTTAGAGTCAGATACACCATTTTGACTCCTCTCAGCAACACCATTCTGCTAAGGTGATGGGCAGTGGTTCTTGTAGCTTCAATCAGGGTCCTGTTTCTTCTCTCAGCAACACCATTCTACTAAGGAGTCCTGGGGCACTGTATTATCTTGTAATACCCTTTTCATCACAAAATGCATCAGGATTTGCTTCTTGAATTCAGTTCCCTGATCACATCTTATGATTTTGACCTTGTGATCAGATTGATTCTCAATCTTTAAGATGAAATTCTTTAGAATCTCAGGAGTCTCATCCTTAGTTCTAAGGAAAAAGACCCAAGTGAATCTTGTAAAGTCATCTATGATCACCAAACAATAAGAGGTCCTTCTTAGACTCATTACACTGGTGGGGCCAAAAAGATCCATATGTAACAAGTGTAGGGGTGTAGTGATGGATTTCCTTTCCTTAGGCTTGTGAGATACCTTATATTGCTTCCCTTTTAGGCATGCAACACAATTGTCATCACTAGTAAACCCTTTCTTTGGCATTCTAGTTACCAAATCATTCTTAATCAGTTTATTTATATTTTTAAAGTTTACATGGCATATTCTTTTATGCCATAGGAAAGACTCATCACTATTTGCTTTAGACAGAAAGCATGAAACTTCTCCAGAGGGAGATGTTTCTTGAAGATCCATCTTGTACATGTTCCCTTTCCTGGGGGCTCTAAGCATAATATGCTCATGAGGAATGACCACCCTAGGCTTGAGAACAATGCACTCATGCTCAGTAAAGAGCATGTTATGACTCTGATCACAAAATTGGGATACACTTAGAAGTTTGTACCCAAGCTCCTTGACAAAGTTTACCTTTTCAATGCTAAGCTTACCATTTGTGACCTTGCCCCTTCTAGAAATGCAACCACCTTCATCTCCTCCAAAGGCAACTGGCCCTTCATCAATCCTTCAAAGTTCTGGAGTAGTGACCTATTGCCTGTCATGTGCCTAGAACAGCCACTATCAATGATCCAGACATGTTTGTTTGTCTTCAGCTGTCCCTGGTCAAATAATATGATTAGTTACATTTGGAAACCCAAGCCTTACTTGTCTTGGGCTCAATAAGAGAAACAGAAAGTAGTGCAATGGTAATAGATCCTATTGTTGTGCTGGGAGGATCTTGAGTTGATGTTAATGGAAAATTCTCAGTCACTTGCTCTTTCTTAGACTTCCACACCACCTCTGGAGTGTTGGACTTGACCTTCAACACTTCAGAAGCTTTTGATACTTTGGAATTTTGATGACTAGACCTTTGGAAGATTCTGCAAACACTGCAGTAGACTTCAGTGCTTCGGAAGGATTACTTCCTTCCGAGACCAACTTTTCTTTCGAAGGCAATTTTCCACTTGCCTTCTTCTTGGTTTTTGAGCTTCTGAAGGAAACATATTTTCCTTCTGAAGCTTGAATCTTCTTATAACTCTTGGAAGTCTATGGTTTGATCATGTGAAGAGTACCCTTAGGATTGTATGGACAATCCTTAGGAAGTGAGCAGTACTCTCACACATAACACACTCCATTTTCTTCTTCTCAAGAGCCTTCTAGAAATAAGACTGACTTTGGTCACATCCCTTCTCCACCCTTATCTTTGCAGATGCTCATACAATCCTTTTGGGCTGGGGACTGTTCTTGGAGTTTGATGGTCCAGGCTGTGTAGCAGTGGTGCACAGCATATCAGTCTTCTTCATGGTACTGAGATGATTTGAACAAGAACCAGAACTCTTAGAAGAAGAGTTTAGATTGATGTTTTCAGTCTTTACTACTTCAAACCTGCAGAAATAAAACTTGCTTCTGCTTGGAGTCAAAGTAGCCTTGATCTCTTAAGCTTTCCTTGCTTTCCTTTTGCTCTTTCTGATCAAGTTCTTCCTCAATGACTTGGTCATCACAATCTTCTTCTTCTCCTCAGAAAGATAATGGCCCTTCTTAGAATCCTCCTCATCACTCATCTCAGAGGAATTCTTCACTATCACTTCTTCATCCTCTTCACTCAAAGGATCTATGAGAGAAGCTCATCTTCACAAGTTCCACACCTAGGTGATCTACACACAAGATTGTGTGTGGAGGAGCTATCTCATTTGATCCTAGTCCCTACTTGTTTTGATAGCACACTTTGTTGTGCAGGGATGAGGATATCATGTTCTTGAAGGTCTCTTCTTCAAGAACACACTTGTCTGCCCTGGCTTTGCTGATCACAAGCTCAGACTAGCACTCAGTCAGCTTGGTTATGAGATCCTTGATAGGAGTCCTAAATCTGTATGCTCATGTTTTAAAACTGAAATTGCTTTCTCTAAGTCCTCTATCTTTAGTTTATAATCATTTTTAAAATTTCTAAGCTCCAGAGATGTTCAAATACCTTGGCTTCATCATGATCATCCATCCATGCTTGGTTTGGAGAAGCATCTTCCACCTGAAAACTCCAGTCAAAGCCTCCATCTTCACCAACAATAGTAGCGTGCTGCTTTGGATTCTCATTCTGGGGAGCTTTGTCAGTATAGTTGGGTCTGGACTATGTTTGGCCACCATTTGTTCTAGGTGCCTTATGCTCCCTGGCAAAGTGGCCCATCAAGTTAGAATTGTAACACTTGACTTTGCCTTTGTCCAGGCCAAACTTTCCACTGGTTGCATTGCTTGGAAACTTCCTTCCAGTCCGCTTGTAGAACTTCTTGGCTCTATGAGTGAGAAGAGTCATCTGCTGGACTATCTCTATGTACTCCAGATCATCTGGATGGATACAGTCTAGGTCTTCAAGGGTGAAAGAGAGCTGCCACAACTTTTATCTAAAGACACAAAGGCTTGAGAAGAACTTGTCTCTTGGAATGGGCTTCCTTGGGTGTAGTTCTCCCTTGGTGTCTCTAGGAAGGTGATGAAAAGGCCCTTAGGTGAGTTGTCAGGGTAGCATATGAGATGATGTTGGAGTTCTATGCTATCCCTTTCAACCACATGCAAGGCAGAACCCATTTGATTGTTGGAGTTGCCATATGAACCTTGCATGTTCATCTCCATCTGGTAGCCACTGAGAATCCCATATAACTCTGTCAGAGTAAGAGTTTTCAGATTCTCAGTCCTCTTGATCACCATACAGTAGTGTGTCCACTGCCTAGGAAGTGAGGACATGAACTTCCTTACAATGTCTTTGTTCTCAAAAGAAACTCCTCCATCCACAAGGGTATCCACAATCTCAACATAACTGAAGTATTGTTGAGTCATGGTTTAACCTGCTTAAAGGTAAGATTTAAAATGCTGCTTCAGGAGATCCTCTTTTTCTTCTTAGCTTTAGAGGAACCCTCATACATCAGTTTCAAGCATCCCATAACTATTTAGCTATTTTGCATTTCTTGAAACCTCTGTATATAGAGTTTGGAAGAGCAATCTGAAGGGATGTCATGTCTTTTCTATCAATCTCTACTCTCTTCCTGTCTTGAATCCTAGTAGTTTGCCACATCCTTGGGGATCATACCACCATCGGTAGCAGAATGGGTACTTGGTATGTAAGGTCCATTCTCAACAGACTCCCACATTCTTAAGTCTAGAGATGATGAAACCTTCCATCTCATACATCAGGTGTCAAAGGCATCAAGAGTGATCAGTGGGGACTTGTTCATGGTTCCAGTTCCATATCAGTTTTGGAAACGGATTGCCATTTGAAAAGTTTAGTATTTGGTGAGTGAGGGATCTTAAGATGGTGAGATCTTATATCAAGAGCCTGAATGCTCTGATACCAAATGCAGGACCGTTGAAGGGTGGTCAAATACAACATAAACCACAAAGAGGAAAGTAACTAAACTTAACCAAAAATGAACTGGAGTAACCACAAGTAAAGACACTAAGAACCCAGTAATTAGAGACCAACACAAGAGCAAGATACACAGTGAGATGGTTTTCAAGATTACAGTATATTGCTTTCTCAATGTTCTATTACAAGTGTTACAAAGCATAAAGATAATGTCACACCCTCAAAATCCACTTGCGGAGTTTTACCGCGAGGCGTGTGAACAAACCAGGATCACAATCAATAGTTACTCAGAACGACTCTATATGCTCTAATTTAAATGAAATCAATCCAAAGTAAATAAATTAAACAGTGCGGAAGCGTTTTGAAAATAACCCAAAGTAATAAAGTATATTTGTGTCAAAACACATGCCAATCCCAAAAGAGAAATCAATAACTATTAAAATGGTAAAATTGTCTTGAAGACCGTGTCATAGAATGCAGTGGACCATGCAATGCTCCTATGGCAAGCAAGCTAAGGACCTGAGAATAGCATACTAAAATGTAACACAATGGTTGGTGAGTTCAAGAGATATTCAATATAAACAGTTTAATAATAGAGATGTACACGTAGCGTATTGTAAAGATAGCTAGTCCATTAACAATAAATATATTTCATAGTGATTTTGCAATGAAGCTGACTGTGTTACGTGTTGCCTCCTGCCACGACTTAACAGGTCGTACAATGTTCATTAGGACAACTTGCACCCGGTTGACTCGAGTCACACAGGTGGGGCTGTCAGACCCAGTAGTACTACCCAAATTTCCCGCTAATCAGTATTAACAATTCGAAAGTGTGAGGACTTTTCCATGATATCAAACACTATATAATATTGTACAAAGTTAAATACATACAGCGTTCATGATTTACCAGTATGCTATCTCCCCCAAGAGAGTAAATAAAAGTGGGGCATGAACTCACCTGATATGCGTTTAGATACACAGGTTTGATTTGTCAAACGGATAGACAGACAACCTTCAGAGGTTACCTAGAATATAAGTGCATGAGTAGCGTAATCAAAGAACATGTGAAACCCTAAGTAACTACAACCAAGGACTCAAGAATTCAAACAAAACACACAATGTTTGACCTAGTTGACCCGGTGACCGTTGGTGACTTTATGTGTGTAAACCATCCAAATAGATATAGATGCTATATCATCCAGTGTACAATCACTTATCATATCATCAACCAAGTATCATACAAGTCATGCGAATCTAGAACATTAACATAACCACTAGTTATACACAACTAACATGTCACACAGAGATCAAACACTCACTACATGCCATGTGAGCCACTCACGACTTCACATCCTAAACCCTACCAATCCTACTAAGTAGGGGCCTCAGATTCGCACGCGTGTATGATGATCATACCATATGCATTGCATTCAACAACATTCCAACAATCAATTACCAGTCCCAACATGATGTCCTACTACTAAACAAATCCAAATCATAATGATCATAAATGTCCATATATCATTCATGATTACCCCGCATTACATACAACAAATTACCATGTTCTACCACATTAGAATCTATCCATGATCATACTAACATGTTCCTAAAATAAGACATGTTCAAGCTATCATTTTTCAGACTTTAGGCAAATAAAGTTTCCCTTTGGAAAAGTACATCCGAACAACTATCAATCATCTATGTATTCATGAATTCATCATAATTATACCATTTCAAGCTCCATACAAATCTAAACATGATCAACAACACCTAAACACCATAATCTAACATCTTCATAAACAAAGTTTCTACTTTTGGGAAGCTATGAACACAACATCAAATTAAAGATTTCTAGCATTCATAACAAATCTAGCATCTATCATCATCATGAATTCATCCATAACATCATACCATCCATAATTCAACATTACATGCAAAATAAGATACTATTCTTAGAAACCTATGAACAATGCATCAAAATACCAACTTTCTTGCATAATCAATGTATTCTAACATTCATACAACCTATTAGTCATCAAACATTCATCAAACAATCATCCATCATGCATAATATAGTATTTTCGAATTAGGGTTTGTTTCATACACAAGGTTCATGATCACTCCACTAAAAACATAGAATTCTTGCATAATCGACGTTAACTAGCATGTATACAATCTAACTAACATACTAACATCATCAACCAACATCAATTTCAACCATGAAGGCAATTCACGAATTAGGGTTCGGCCCTAAACAAAAATCACAAAAACATGAAAAATCTAACCTTAAACGTGTTAACTTGCAATTGATGATTCCAACAGTTTATGCCTGAAACGATCCAAATTCGTGTTCCCTGCTTGTTCTTGGCTGATTTCGCAATGGGGGGGTTTAGAGGAGTGTTGCGGCGAATGGTGGAATTATGGTTTGGGATTTGTTTTGTTTAATTTTAATTACATATTACCCTTTTAACCCTTGTAATTTGTATTTATAAAACTATCTTTAACTCTTTTCAAAGTGTTTTAATTCATAATATAAAGATATAAACTTATGAAAATCATTATATATTTTATCTTTATAAAAACACAAGACATACGAATAAATAGGCACGTTTCCGCGTTACGCGATAAATTTCTAATTAACCTTTAAAAAATGTGTAAACACATAAACATAAACCAAATACTCACATAATCAATTAGATTCACATCAATTAACATTATCCATTATTATTAGGTCACCAACGTTTAAACGACAACTAGTGTGTGCTCACGACACGTGTATACAAGACTTAACGGAACTAACGGAGTTTGGTAACGGAAATTACCGGATGTCACATTATCCCCATGTTGAAAGAATTTTCGTCCCGAAAATTGCGTTACATGGTGAGAGTGTTCCATCACTGGTCTACTGCATTGGCACACAGAAATCGAAATCGAGTGAGTTTTGGATGAGTTGTCACATCATCCCCATGTGAAAGAAATTTCGTCCCGAAATTTAAATCAATACCTTCGTCTGCTGGCATCGTCCCTTCGAATAGTTGAGGGTACTTAAGCTTCATTTGATCTTCGTTCCCATGTGATTCCGGTCCACGTCGCGAATTCCAACAGGATTTTAACAATAGGTATCTTGCTTTGCTTAAGTGTTTCACTCACGGTCCATCACCTCAACTGGTTCTTCAATAAAACGCAATTGTTCATCCACTTGAATTTCTTCTAGTGGTACGACCGTCGTTTCATCAGTTATGCACTTCTTCAGGTTTGACACGTGAAATACATCATGGATTCCACTTAGCGAATCAGGTAGGGCTAATCGATAGGCTACTGGACCTATTTTTTCCACTATCTCAAATGGTCCAACGTACCTCGGATTTAGTTTCCCTCGTTTGCCAAACCGAACTACGCCTTTCCATGGTGAGACTTTCAACAAAACCTTGTCACCAACCTGAAACTCTAAAGGTTTCCGTCTCTTGTCAGCATAACTCTTTTTCTGTCTCGCGCTGCAGCCATACGGTTCCGTATCTGTATAATCTTCTCAGTCGTCTCATGAATTAACTCGGGACCTGTTATCTTACTATCACCAATTTCTGCCCAGCAACACCGGTGATCGACATTTTCTCCCATACAACGCCTCGAAAGGTGCTGTCTGTATGCTAGTATGATAACTGTTGTTATAAGAAAACTCCACCAATGGCAGGTGAATTTCCCAGTTATTCCCGAAGTCAATCACACAAGCACGTAGCATATCTTCCAACGTCTGTATAGTACGCTCACTCTGACCATCCGTATGTGGATGATATGCAGTACTCATATCCAACGTGTACCCAAAGATTTCTGCAATGATTGCCAGAAATGTGACGTGAAACGAGCGTCACGATCGGAAATAATTGAGATCGGTACTCCATGTCTCGAAACGATCTCTTTAAGGTACAATCGGGTTAATTTCTCCATCTTATCCGTTTCCTTAATTGCAAGGAGTGAGCAGACTTTGTCAATCGATCCACAATACCCATATCGTGTCACAACCAGTACTAGTCCGGGGTAGCTTAGTAATAAAATCCATGGAGATTTGTTCCCATTTCCACATTGGAATCTCGGGTTGTTGTAACAGTCCGGATGGTTTTTGATATTCTACTTTTACCTTCGAGCAGGTCAAACACTTGCTCACATACGTAGCTACATCCGCTTTCATGTTGGGCCCCCAATAGTGAGCCTTTAGGTCATGATACATCTTGTCGGATCCAGGATGTATAGAATACTTATTTGTGTGCCTCGCTCATAACTAAATCTCTCAGATTTCCATGAACAGGCACCCAAAGTCTATCCATGAAATACCGAATTCCATCCTCTTTCACCACTAGCTGCTTATCCATTCCCCTTAACAACTCAGAACCAATATTTTCCACTTTTAAAGCTTCTATCTGTGCCTCCTTAACTTGTTCGGGCAGTTGGGTACTGATAGTAAGCTGTAAAGCTCGCACCCGTCGGGGTTTAGCTGTTTCCTTTCTGCTTAAAGAATCGGCAACTACGTTCGCCTTTCCCGGATGATACTTAATTGCGCAATCATAATCATTTAGTAGTTCCACCCAACGTCGCTGCCTCATATTCAACTCTTTTTGTTCAAAGATATGTTGAAGACTCTTGTGATCGGTGTAGATAGTGCACTTGGTACCGTACAAGTAATGTCTCCAGATCTTTAAGGCAAAAACCACTGCACCCAATTCTAGGTCATGGGTGGTATAGTTCTTCTCATGAACCTTTAGTTGTCTCGAGGCGTAGGCTATCACCTTATCTCGTTGCATCAAGACACAACCCAATCCTTGAATGGATGCATCGCAATACACCACAAAGTCATCCGTTCCTCTGGTAATGCTAATATCGGGGCAGTACAGAGTTTTTGTTTTAATAATTGGAAAGCTGATTCTTGACTCTCAGTCCATTGTATGTCGTTCCTTTGTGAGTCAAGGCTGTGAGAGGTTGTGCGATCTTAGAGAATCCTTCTATGAATCGGCGGTAATATCTTGCTAATCCTAGAAATTGTCTTATCTCGCTCGGCGTTTTGGGTGTAGTCCAATTCTTTATCGCCTCAATTTTGGCAGGATCAACGTGTATTCCTTTCTCATTAACAATATGACCTAGGAATTGTACTCCTCTTATCCAAAAGTCACACTTTGAGAATTTAGCATACAGTTGCTCATTTTTCAACAGTTCCAAGATCATTCGTAAGTGCTCTTCATGCTCCTCCTTGGTCCTAGAATATATCAGTATATCATCGATGAACACAATGAAAAACTGATCAAGATAAGGTTTGCACACGCGGTTCATGAGGTCCATGAACACAGCAGGTGCATTAGTCAACCCAAAAGGCATGACTAAGAACTCATAATGACCATAACGAGTACGAAACGCAGTCTTGGGAATGTCTTCTTCTCGAACTCTGAGTTGATGATAACCAGATCTCAAGTCAATCTTCGAGTAATAGCTTGATCCTTGAAGCTGATCGAACAAGTCGTCAATACGAGGTAAAGGGTATCGGTTCTTGACTGTTACTTTGTTTAACTCTCGATAATCGATGCACATCCGGAATGTGCATCCTTCTTCTTAACAAGAGAATAGGAGCTCCCCAAGGTGATGTACTAGGTCGAATAAAGCCCTTATCCAAAAGCTCTTGAAGTTGTGACGACAACTCTGTAGTTCGTTCGGTGCTAATCGATAGGGTGCCCTAGCAATCGGAGTTGCGCCGGGAGTCAACTCAATCTGGAATTCCACTTGACGGTGCGGTGGTAATCCAGGAAGATCCTCTGGGAACACCTCCGGAAAGTCGCGTACTACGGGAATATCCTCCATGCTCTTTTCTCCTACCTGCTTGTCAGTTACAAGTGCTAGGATAGCCACACGGCCCTTTCGTAACAACTTTTGGGCTTTCATATATGAGATGATGCCTATCACAGCACCCTTCTATCACTCTGACGGTAAGGATTTGATCACCAACCGGGATCCGTATGATCTTCTCGTGACATATGACTTCCGCTTGCTTGCTAGAGAGCCAATCCATGCCTATCACAACATCAAAACTCCCCAGTGTAACAGGCATGAGATCTATAGCGAAAGTATGACCAGCAAGTTCTATCTTACAGTCTTTAAGGATATGCGTTACATGGATTTGTTTACCGTCGGCTAATTCCACAGTGTATTTAGATTCTAAAGCAGAGGGTATATCACTTAAAAGACTACAGAACTTTAAGGACACAAAACTCCTATCGGCTCCAGTATCAATAGTACCGTAGCAAAACAACCATTAACAGGGAATCTACCAGTAACAGTTGTGGGATCATTTAGAGCTCACCTGAGCCAATGACGAAGGCTCTCCCTTGGCTCCATCTTTATTGCCGCCATTTCCAGTGCCATTTCCACCATTGTTGTTATTATTACCTGTTGTTGTTGTTGTTACCGTGGTTTGGTTGTGTATTGTTGTTGTTGTTGTTGCCATTTCCGTTCCTCCTTAGTTGTGGGCAGTTTCGCTTGTAATGCCCTTCTTTCCCACATTCAAAACAACCTTGGGAGTTTCTTGAGGTTGTTGTGGCCTCCTCATCAGTTCACCACGACAATCCTTCGCAGCGTGTCCATTTTTCCACAACGTTGACACTTGAAGCTATCACACCTTCCCACATGATGGTAATTACACCGAGTACACTTCGGATGTCTCCCACCATAACCACTGGGTCCTTGATTATTTGCAGGCGTCTGGTTGGAGTTACGGTTATTGTCAACCTCCGTTGCTGCTGAACCGGCTGTTGTTTGTTGTTGAGATTGGGGTTGACCACTGGAAGATGATGATGCTTTGGTGTTGTTAGCATTATCCCACTTTCTTTTGTTGTCGGCATGCTTGCCACAGCGCCCTGTTTGGGTAGACGTCCTTGCTCCACGGCTTGGTCAGTTAGCCTGTGAGCTAGCTGGATGGCTTGCTGAATTGTGGCTGGATTGGAAGCAGTTACCATACTCTGGATTTCAGGTACCAATCCCCGTATGTAATGCTCTATCCTTTTATGCACCTCATTCACCATTCCCGGGCACAAAGTTGCTAATTCATGGGTTCTGTGGTGTAAGCCTCAATTTCCGAGCCCTGCATTTTCAGTTGCCAGAACTCCATCTCTAACTTCTGTACTTCGCTGCGAGGACAGTACTCCTCAGTCATCATCGCTTTGAACTCATCCCATGGAAGTCCATTTCCATCGCTTGTCCAAGCATCTCGACTTGCGCGTTCCACCAAGACAAAGCAGCACCCTCTAAAGTCCCGGTGGCATACTTTACTTGATCCGCTGGTGGACAGTTACATTTGGAGAAAACGGAATCAGTCTTCTCGAACCAGCGTACAAGCCCTACAGCACCCTCTGTACCGCTGTAGGTGTGGGTTTTACAGTCCATGAAGGACTTGTATGTACACACTGGTGGTCCTGTTTTAACACAACACACATTAATCAGACATCCCCTACAGTTATAAAGGATATCAGATTTATCTTTCTATCATTGTTTACCTGCTGGCTGACCCGCGTGGGCAGCAGCCACTGCCGCCTGAACATGCTCATTAATTAGAGCAGCCAATTCTGCGGGAGTCATGTTAATAGCACCACCACCCTGTTCTCCGGTGCCACGTCCACGTCCGCGTCCACGACCACGTCCACGTCCACGTCCACGGGCGTCCATTCTTTTCACTTTACATTCACAAATACAATAATGAGTAACATCAAACATATTTAACTCATTGAAGCGTAGTAAACAGTAAACAAAAGAAATAACGAATCATCACAACCACAACATTCATAACAAAAATAATAACCAAAGTAAAAAAATTGCAAATGAGTCACAATGTATTTAGCAATGTCAAAATTGAAGTTTGCCGTTCGTGTGGGGAAACACCCTTCCCACATAGGTTTCAAAAGAAAACACTACGTAGTCTAAGTCATATAAAGAAGTCAATCGAATACATCTGACCCATCACTATCATCCTCCATCTCCTCCGGTTCCTTTTCCTCGGGTCCCTCCTCAGGATCCTCCTCATCCTCAAGGTCTGCTGCAAGAGCAGGAGCTATAGCAATCTGAAGTGCCGCTAGTTGAGCTTCTAAAATGGCAATCCTATTATCGGCTACGGCGTCCCGCTGTTCACGAGCAGTCACGCGCCCTTGGAGTGCCATAAGACCATCTTGCATATGGTGACAACCGTTCAGGGTTTTCCCGTGTTCTTCCTCGAGTTCATCCAATTGATGTCTCAGGTTGTACACCTCTTGCTGTAGTGTACAGACATCACCCGTGAGTCGTCTTACTCGATGCTATTCAGTATCCAGTGCAACCATTAGTGCAGCAATCAGTTGTTCGTTGGACTGCGCCATTCGTGGGAGTGAAGGCATGGGTTGATTGGCATTGTTCCTAGTCCTTGGCTTTGGGACAGGTACATGCTCCCTAAACATGATATGGTCGACAAACCTAGGATAGGAACGCCAATCTCGCGGAGTGTCACGCTTCATCAATGCAAATGGTTGATCCCAGTCAATCTCCTCTCGGGGATAAGCCAGTCGGGGCCAATCGAATCCATCATCAGGTATAGGTGCGGGAGGTGGGGATTCAGATCATGTAGGTGATTCAGGTCGTTTACCCGGAGCTCTCGAAGACGATGCCATGCTGCAGAGAGTGTGACGTGTATGCCAATGAGTATACAGTAGATGAGAATAAGGCACATGTAACTAATTAACTGTGTGCGGTTATAGTCTAGTGTGTATGCAACCTAGTTCCCTATAACCAATGGCTCTGATACCAATCTGTCACACCCTCAAAATCCACTTGCGGAGTTTTACCGCGAGGCATGTGAACAAACCAGGATCATAGTCAATAGTTTCTCAGAACGACTCTATATGCTCTAATTTAAATGAAATCAATCCAAAGTAAATATATAAACAGTGCGGAAGCATTTTGAAAATAACCCAAAGTAATAATAGTATATTTGTGGCAAAACACGTGCCAATCCCAAAAGAGAAATCATAACTATTAAAATGGTAAAATTGTCTTGAAGACCGTGTCATAGAATGCAGTGGACCATGCAGTGGACCATGCAGTGCTCCTATGGCAAGCAAGCTAAGGACCTGAGAATAGCATACTAAAAATGTCAACACAATGGTTGGTGAGTTCAAGAGATATTCAAATATAAACAGTTTAATAATAGAGATGTACAAGTAGCGTATTGTACAGATAGCTAGTCCATTAACAATAATATTATTTCATAGTGATTTTGCAATTGAAGCTGACTGTGTTACGTTGTTGCCTCCTGCCACGACTTAACAGGTCGTGACAATGTTCATTAGGACAACTTGCACCCGGTTGACCTCGAAGCACACAGGTGGGGCTCGTCAGACCCAGTAGTACTACCCAAATTTCCCCGCTAATCAGTATTAACAATTCGAAAGTGTGAGGACTTTTCCCATGATATAAACACTATATAATATTTTACACAACTTAAATACATACAGCGTTCGTGATTTACCAGTATGCTATCTCCCCCAAGAGAGTAAATAAAAGTGGGGCATGAACTCACCTGATATGCGTTTAGATACACAGGGTTTGATTTGTCAAACAGGATAGACAGACAACCTTCAGAGGTTACCTAGATCATATAAGTGCATGAGTACGCGTAATCAAACAACATGTGAAACCCTAAGTACACTACAACCAAGGACTCAAGATTTCAAACAAAACACAAATGTTTGACCTAGTTGACACGGTTGACCCGTTGGTGACTTTATGTGTTGTAAACCATTCAAATAGATCATATGCCATGCTATATCCCAGGTGTAACACTTAGATCATCATTCAACCAAGTATCATACAAGTCATGCGAATGTAGAACATTAACATAACCACTAGTTATACAAAACTAACATGTCACACAGAGATCAAACCACTCACTACATGCCATGTGAAGCCACTCACGACTTCACATCCTAAACCCTGCCAATCCTACTAAGTAGGGGCCTTAGATTCGCACGCGTGTATGATGATCATAACCATATTCATTATCCATATGCATTGCATTCAAAACATTCCAACAATCAATACCAGTCCCAAACATGATGTCCTACTACTAAACAACATCCAAATCATACATGATCATAAAGTCCATATATCATTCATGATTACCCCGGCATTACGTACAACCAAATTACCATGTTCTACCACATTAGAATCTATCCATGATCATACTAACATGTTCCTAACATCCCAGACATGTTCAAGCTATCATTTTTCAGACTTTAGGCAAATAAAGTTTCCCTTTTGGGAAAGTACATCCCAACAACTATCAATCATCCAATGTATTCATGAATTCATCATAATTATACCATTTCAAGCTCCATACAATATTTAAACATGATCAACAACACCTAAACACCATAATCTAACAATCTTCATAAACAAAAGTTTCTACTTTTGGCAAGCTATGAACAACAACATCAAATAAAGATTTCCAGCATTCATAACAACAATCTAGCATCTAATCATCATCATGAGTTCATCCATAACATCATACCATCCATAATTCAACATTACATGCAAAATAAAGTTACTATTCTTAGTAACCTATGAACAATGCATCAAAATCCCAACTTTCTTGCATAATCAATGTATTCTAACATTCATACAACTATTAATCACCAACCATTCATCAAACAATCATCCATCATGCATAATCATAGTATTTTCGAATTAGGGTTTGTTTCATACACAAGGTTCATGATTAATCCACTAAAAACATAGAATTCTTGCATAATCGACGTTAACTAACATGTATACAATCTAACTAACATACTAACATCATCAAACAACATCAATTTCAACTCCATGAAGGCCAATTCACGAATTAGGGTTCAGCCCTAAACAAAAACTCACAAAAACATGAAAAATCTAACCTTTAAACGTGTTATAACTTGTAATTGATGATTCCAACAAGTCATATGCCTTGAAATCGATCCAATTTGGTGTTCCCTTGCTTGTTCTTGGTGATTTCGCAATGGTGAGGGGATTTAGAGGAGTGTTGCGGCCGAATGGGTGGAATTAGGGTTTGGGATTTGTTGTGTTAAATTAATTTACATAATTACCCTTTAAACCTTGCAATTTGTATTTATATAAAAACTATCTTTTAACTCCTTTTCAAAGTGCTTTTAACTTAATAATATAATGATATAAACTAATGAAAATCATTATATATTTTATCTTTATAAAAACACAAGACATACGAATAAATAGGCACGTTTCCGCGTTACGCGATTAATTTTCTAATTAACCTTTTAAGAACGTGTAAACACATAAACAACCCAATAATCACATAATCAATTAGATTCACATCAAATTAACATTATCCATTATTATTACATCACCAACGTTAAACGACAACTAGTGTGTGCTCACGACACGTGTATACAAGACTTAACGAAACTAACGGAGTTTGTTAACGGAAATTTAGCGGATGTCATAGATAAAGTTAAAAGAACATGAGATACTTATACTACATCCGATAGCCGACCATACTATGAAAGCCAGCTGGATACAATTGACTAGACTCAAAACAAAATCAATTGTAGAGTCAAAAAGCCAGATTGCCTTTTTGACCTTGTGACTATGACATGCCATAGCTCACATCCTTATCTATTACAAGAAGGATAAAGTACATGAAGTAGAAAGTTTACAGACTCAAAACCTCAATGTACAGTTACCAAAACAATGGACCTTTTCACCAACTCATGTAAGTTTGTGACTTTATAGAGTTGCAGCAGAAAGGGGTCCAACTTTATGGAAAAGTACATAAGATAAATCATGTTGTTAAAAGTCTTCAAAAGAAATCTGTCTTCAAGTGTGGAGCTTTGAAAGACTTTGTCTTTGAAGCTTCGGAAGACTTCACCATTGGCTTCGAAAGATATTGGTCTTGGCGTCGGAAGATTATACACTTATAATATTTTGTTCAATTTGTGAAACTTCCGAAGCATTCTTCTTCGGTACTTGTGCAGCATGCATGCAAAAAAACTTTGGTTGCTTCAGCTTCTATACATATTCTCTACAATAATAATGATAATAATAATGATAACAATAATGATAACAATAATGATAACAATAATAATAACAAAAATAATAATAATAGTAATAATAATAAATAATAATAGTAATAATAATAATAATAACAATAATAATAACAATAATAATAACAATAATAATAACAAGAACAATAATAATAATAATAATAACAACAATAATAATACTAATAATATAATAATAATAATAATAATAATAATAATAATATAATAATAATAATAATCAAATAATCAAAATAATATAATAATAAGAATAATATAATAATAATGATGATGATAATAATAATGATAATAATAATGATAATAATAAATAATAATACTAATAATAATAATAATAATAATAATAATAATAATAATAATATATAATAATAATAATCAAATAATCAAATAATAATAATAATAAGAATAATATAATAATAATGATGAAATATAATGATAATAATAATGATAATAATAATAATAATACTAATAATATTACAATAATATAACATATGAATAATAATAATAACAATATTAATAATAGAAAGAATAATAATAATAATGATAGCAATGATAGCAATAATAATAATAGTAATAATAAGAATAATGATGATAATAATAATTGTAAATAATGATAATATTAATAATATAATAATAATATAATAATAATAATCATAATAGCATTAGTAATAATAGTAATAATAGTAATAATAGTAAATAGTAATAATAATAATAATAATAGTAATAATAGTAATAATAATAGTAATAATAATAGTAATAATAATAGTAATAATAACAATAATAAGAATAATAATAATAATAGTAATAATAATATAAAATAATAAGATAATAATAATAATAATATACTAATAAATAATAGTGCAGGACCGTTTAATGGTAATAGCTTACAGCACAACAACACAAAGAGGAGAGTGTGCAACCATATTTAACAGATAAAATGGAGAACTAGAAACTAGTTTTAGTGAAAACTAAGAAACACAATTATTCAGGAGACAAAACAAGAACAACCCAAGTAGTTGGTTTTCAAGGATGATATATATTGCTCTCTAGTTCCTTACAAGTGTTTACAAAGCAATGGTTTAAGATACAAAGGACCACAGATACTTATATTACAACCTACAGCCAGCCATAGTTTGAAGGCCAGCTAGATACATGATCTAGACAATAAGAAAATCAATGTAAAGTCAAAAGGCAGAGATTTCTTTTGACTAGTGACTATGACATGTCATAGCTCATGTTCTAATATATTACAAAAGGATAAAGTACATAAAGTAGAAAGTTACAGACTCAAGACCTTAATGTACAGTTACCAAAAGCATGGACGTTTCACCAACTTATGTAAAATTGGTGTCTTATCAGAGTTGTAGTGGAAAGGGGTCCAACATTATGGAAAGGTACATCAGATAAAGCATGTGTTCAAAATTCTTTGGAAAAAATCTGTCTTTAAGTGTTGGTTTGGAAGACTTTGTCTCTGAAGCTTCGAAAGCCTTCATGTTTGGCTTCGGAAGATTTCACACTTAGAATATTTTCTAAGGTAGAGTGTGAGACATTTGAAGGATCCCACTTCAGTACATTGTGCATGCATGCAGGGGACACTTTGATTGTTTGGGTTGCATCAGCCTTATATCAAACCCTAGAAACTCCCCGAGGCTGATACTACCAAAACATTTGAAGACTTTAGATATCAAGAGTCCTCATCATGATAGTGACCATCCTTTTCTTCATAAGATGATCAGGATCACTCAAACTCTCAAAGTGTCTTCTCATGTCAAAGAGATCATACAGAGGTAGATTGAACATGTCTTGACGTGTGTAGATCTCAACACCTTGATCTCTGATGACATGTCATCTTTCTGGATTTGTAGTGTATGTCCAGGACAAGATGGGTCTTCTGATGCTAGGGGATCTACTTGAATTGGTGTTGTGGAGCATCCTCTTGTTGCATATCCTCAGGATGTTCTGACTCATCCTGAGGTTTGGAGATGGATGCTTCTTTCTTCTTCTTCTTTGGCTTTGGTCTGGAAGCCATCCTTTTTCTCCTCTTTGAACCTTTTAATTGAAAAGACTGGCTTGCAACACCTGATTGATCTTCTTTGTCTTTCTCAGTTGGGTCTCCTCTCACACACGTTTAGATTGAGAGGGGACAGACCCTACTGGGATCAGAAGTGGAAGCTTGCTGAGGCTTAGCAGGAGACTCAGGCTCTGTTTTCTAAAATGGTTCAACCTTAATCTCCACTTCCTGAGGGACCTGACTTTGTGGGGAGTGTAAGTCAAAAAGTTCTCCTCTTTGAATCTTCTACTTGATCACCCTAATGTGCTCATCTATAATGGACAGAGACATAGGGCCAAGTCTCATTCCAGAAAATCCACACAGCTTCAAGAAGCTCATCATCCTTGCCTATCAGTAGACTTCTTCACGCTTTTCTGGATGATGGCTCTAACTTTATAGCCTTTTCCTTTAATTTTCTTAGTGGTCTTTCTTTCTTTGACTAACTCGAGTTCAAAGTTTTTGAGGTACTCAAATTCAATGTAATCAAAGGGTAAGGGAAGAAGTGCATTAGCCTGATAGAGGCCCGAAGCACTCAGGTAGTTGATCATGTTGATCCTATCAGTTTCTTTGTCTACCTGAGGTTCTTGTGGAGTCATATCCTTGTGTACAAGACTTTCTTGAACTAGGGAAAGAGTAGGCACATGCTTGTATAGTCTTTTTTGTCTTCTTTTTTCTTTGATTTGAAGAAGTAGTTTTGCATCCTCTGCCTCTTTTCTTTCCTTTGACAATTCTATGTCAGCGAGTTCATTTAAATCATCTAAGGAGAGCGAGATGATACTATCAATGTCATAGTTCCTAGTCTATAAGTAGTTGTTCCTGATTGCCCTCAACTCATCATCCTGAGTGTTTGGCCTGGTGGCAACCCTGATAGCAGCTTCCATGAATCTTGCAGACCCAGTAGAGGAACTTTCTCCCCTTAGCTTCCTTTTCCTCTCTCTCTCCTCTCCTCAATCTCCTCAAAAATCATTTATTCTTTCCTTTTGTCAATCACAGACCTTTGTGACTTAGGGTGGAGAGAGCTTTGCCCTTCATTGCTTGGTGTAGCTTCCAAGCTCTGGCCAGAGAGAGGTTAAGATGCACCTTCACTAGTTGGTGTCTTATCAAGGGAATGAATCTCTGTAGCAGTTGATGGTGAGACAGGGCTCTCGGGTCCTACCACTGGGCCTTCACTCAAGGTTTCCCTTATGAAACTAATCTTAGGGTTTGCCTCAACATCTAGTTGACTAATGATATTGCCTGATTGCCTTAGTCTCCTTCTGAAGCTGAACTCTATAGTGATCTTGTCTTGAATCCTTTTAGCCAGCCTGTCAACTTGTGTAGATTGGCTTTGGTTGACAAATGGCATGCTGACAAGGTCAAGACTTTCATAGAAGTTCAAAGTTTGAAAGTTGAAGACTTGTTGCTACCCTTGAATTCTTTGAATGATAAAGGCTCTTCTATTTTCATCATACATCCACCCTATAATGTGATTTCAAGTTCTTTGAGGTGGATATGACATTACCCTTGGTATCCCCTCCTCAAAAATACTTCAAATAAAGATTCTATAGAATCCACATCAATGTGAACTTGAGGAAGTTGCTGAGTATGGACAGTTGCAAGTGAAAATGGTGAGTCTTCAATGTCCATGCTCTGTGAAGAACTCCTAGGTTCTGTGTCTGTGATGACTTTATCCCCTTTTTGATACCATCATCCACTTGTATTAATGAGCTAGAGGTTTGGTCAAAGAAGATCTCCTAGCTAGGAGACCTTTAAGAAGACCTTTTAATTGAAAAGACTAGCTTGCAACTCCTAGGTTCTGTGTCTGTGATGACTTTCTCCCCTTTTTGATACCATCATTCACAGGTTCTTGTGTTCCTGGTTGAGCTCTTCTTAAATGTATCCTAGCTAGTTTTTCCTTAGAGGTAAGAAATCTCAAGTTGCTGATCATTGACCTTGTTTTGGAGGGTAGTCACCTGAGATTCAAGGTAACTAAGCTTGAGGACTAGATAGGTGCATGTTTGTGATAGTTTTTGCACCTTTAGCCTTAGATTCCCATCCTCTTCATCATAAGAATCATTAGGGGATGAGAGAATTTGACCAAAGTCTTCTTTCTCACCATGAGCATGGAGTTCTTGGCTATTGGATTTCCTCTGCTCAATGACACTTCATTTGAAGGGTCAATGGGCTGAGTTGCCATGGTTGAGGTCTGAATGATGTTAATCACTTGCTAAAGTTAGAGCCTCTTCCATATGGATCTCTTAAACAGGTTCAGAAAGATCCACCTCAGTGATAGGTGACTGATGTGGGCTAGACTCAGGTGAGTTAGGAGCACTCATCTCTCTTTGAGTAGGGGAGGAATAGAGATACCATTATACTCACTAAAACCTAAGTCCTCACCAGTATAAAAGTCTAGGTTTGAAATAGGTTGATTTAAGTCTAAAGGCTGGGGATGGTAGCTGTCCCATGAAGGTTTTTACTTGAGTGTTGAGACTCAGAGTGAAGGCTTAAGGCAGTTGGGCATGTGAGCTCATCAGGCTGAGCATGAGGAACCTCAACATTGATCCTTCAAGTGATGGGGGTGGTTTGCTCTACAAGAGAAGTAGGAGCTTTAGTAGCCACTTCCTCTTGTATATAGGTAAGTATATGGGGGCCTGCACAGACTCAATAGCTTGAGCAGGGTTCGTTGGATTTTCTTTTGTAGGTGTGGGTAATTTGGGGTCTTTAGTGGTTGAGAAGTAGAAGGTGTGCGTTCAACACTAGCTTGTGTGCTACATTGTCACCTTAAGCAATGAGCTCTAACATTTTGGGGACAAGGGTTGTTTCTACCCCTTAAAAACCAACAGTTGGCTTCTTCAAAATCTTAAAGATGTCGGGTTCATCTGTCCAATTTACGAATATTACATGTTTCCCTCATCCGTGAGCACAGTTCACAGTTGAAAATGTATTGAACATATCTAGGAAATATGTAATGCTCAAGGAGGACAGTTACAAGCAATTGAATAAACAAGATGAGTACCTGACGAACTTGACCCCTTGACAATCATGCCTATTAAGGAGAGATCTTTAGGAATCTGGTCCCAACCCCATCTTATTGGATAAGTTGTGGATGACCACATTTAGTAAGTACTTCCATTGGGATGAGACCTTCCCTTTCCTAAAGTTCTTTACAGAGAAGTCTCCCTCATAGTCCATCTACTCAAAAGAATAGTTAACAGCCTCCTTTGGGAAAGACAACTCACCTTCTTTATCATCCAGTTGAAGTTGGGTGTTGATGATGGCTGGAGTGATGAAGATTGTCCTCCCATGCACTGGGGCAGACAGTGCCTTCTCCCCATTTAGAACAACCTCTTGACATGATTCAAGTAGATGATCCTAATAAATCACAGGATCGATGGTAAGGGAGGTGAAGTAGTTAGACAGAGCCAAGAATTGGTAAACCTATTAGAAGTGTGGATCTTTCTCGGAGTTTAACAAAGCAACCTGGCTGTGTTGCCTGTGTAACTGCATGGAGAAATATGGGTCATTTCTTTGGTTAAGGTAGGCTGTTTTAGAAAGCTTAAAGGTGAAGGAAAGATAAGCAAAGGTGGTTGCAGAGAGAAATTTGAGAATTTAGGTTTGGAGGAAAGATGAAGATGATAGAAAGAGGGGGAACCATTGGGCTTATATCTAAAAGGATTTAAGACAAAGTTAATAAAAGATGATAGACTTTGAAATCCGGATGTCAGTCCTACCTCTGAAAAAGTAGTTTGTTTTTTGCTTAAAAGTAGTTTTCTTGGAAGTCGAAAAAGATTCTGAAGGTAAATTGTTTTCAGAATTTTTGTAATGAAAAAGCTTTCGAAGCCAAAATGACTTCGGAAGAATTTCCTAAGAGTATTGAGAAATTTGCTTCAGAAGAGAATTAAGACTTGGTCGTTTTGTTCAACATAACAAAGCTTCCCAGAGTTAATTTGCTTCAGAAGGAAATTATC
Source organism: Flaveria trinervia (assembly GCA_025506515.1). NCBI lineage: Eukaryota > Viridiplantae > Streptophyta > Magnoliopsida > Asterales > Asteraceae > Flaveria > Flaveria trinervia. The sequence continues at coordinate 67,139,184 of CM046451.1, read as the reverse complement.
CTTGAAAACATATAAGTGTCGTAGAGAGATTTTAAACTTCGGAAGATATTTCATAAATTTCTTCCGAAGGAAAATTACTTAGGCAGGTATTGTTTTGAATGCATAAGTTTCTTTCGAAGATAAAAACATATCTTTCGAAGGATCAAGATTTTTTCAAAAATCTAAGGAAACTCTTCAAAAGGTTTTCATCTAGAGAAAACAAGAGCTTATGAAGGTGATAAACTAAACTTAGGACACACGGATTTTAAGAAATAATATGAATTAGTTTTAAGAAAAAGCTACTCTAAGTAATCATCCCAATAGCTGATATAAGATACTTAAATCTTTGTTCATCCAAGGTTTTTGTAAATAGATAAGCATATTTTTCATTTGTGCTAACTTTAACTAGTTTAATTAATCTCTTTTCAAAGTTATTTCTGATTAACTGATACCTTATATTGATGTGCTTTGTCCATGAGTGATGCACAAGATTCTCTTCGATAAAGATAGCACTATTCTTGTCTATGTGAATGGGAGTCTCCTTGAAATTTAATCCATAGTCAAGCATCTGATTTTAAATCCAAAGCACTTGAGCATAGCAGCTGCAACAATAATGTATTCAGCTTCAGTAGTTGATGCAGAGACACAGGATTGTTTCTTGTATTGTCATGAGACAACCCTTCCACCACGAAACTGACATCTCCCAGATGTAGACTTTGTAGTCATATTGCAACCCCCATAATCACTATCTGTATAAGCATACAGATTGAAGTCTGATTCTTGGGATACGAAAGACCAAGTGTTGAGGCACCTTTGAGATATCTTAGAATTTTCTTGACAATGATAAGGTGTGACATCTTGGGGTTGGCTTGATATCTTGCACAACTACATGTGGCAAACATGATATCAGGCCTGCTAGCTGTAAGATACATAAGAGACTAATCATAGCCTGTGAAGGTGTTCATCCACACACTCCCCTTCATGATCAGGCCCAAGGAAGTGGTTTCTTGCTATGGGTGTCTTAGCAATCTTACAATCAGTCATGTCGAATCTTTTGAGTATGGCTTGAACATACTTTGACTGACTTATGAAGATGCCATCTTCAACTTGCTTCACTTGAATTCCCAGAAAGAAATTGAGTTCCCCCATGGCTCATTTCAACTCTTTCATTTATCAGCTTCTCAAAGTCTTTGTAGAGACTTGGATTAGTTGAACCAAAAATAATGTCATCTACATACACTCGAACTAGCATTAAGTCATTTCCCAGTCCTTTTATGAAGAGAGTTCCATCTATAGTACCACTTATGTATCCATGCTTGTAGAGATGCTAAGACAGAGTCTTATACCACTTCCTTGGTGCTTGGTGCAGCACATAAAGAGCCTTATCAATCTTGCCGACATAATCAGGATGACCAGGATCTGCAAAATTAAGTGGTCGTTTGACATGCAACTCTTCATCAATCACCCCATATAGAAAAGCACACCTGGCAGCTACCAAGAATATTCTAACAACTTCCAGTCTTATTACAGGAGAAAAGACACCAGTGTTGTCAATTCCTTCCTCTTATGTGTATCCAAGAATAATCCTCCATCATCATCATCATCACACATCTTCATCTTCATCATCATCATCATCATCATGATCATCATCATCATCATCATCATGATCATGATCATCATCATCATGATCATCATGATCATGATCATGATCATGATCATCATCATCATCATCATCATGATCATGATCATCATGATCATCATCATCATCATCAAGATCATGATCATCATCATCATCACCATCATCGTCATCATCGTCATCATCGTCATCATCATCGTCATCACCGTCATCAACGTCATCACCGTCATCAACGTCATCACCGTTATCACTGTCATCAACGTCATCACCGTCATCACCGTTATCC
>CM046451.1:67082283-67099783 GCA_025506515.1 Flaveria trinervia | reverse complement strand
GAAGGAACAATACTCAGATGAGGATCGGAAACTGTTTGAGATTGATGCTAAAGCGCATGGTATTCTGGCCATGGCCTTGCCAAATGAAATCTATTGAGGGCTTATGCATCATGAAACTGCTCATGACCTCTGGAACGCACTGAAGGAACAATTCGGTGAAACAGATGAGGTTTTAGCAAACAACAAAATCCTTGCCCAACAATATGAGTCATTCTCTCATAGAAAGGGTGAGACACTGACTCATATTTGAGCATTTTTCTTGTTTGATCTCTGAGCTGAAAATGGTCAAATAGGAATACACCAATAGCCAGATGAATAACAGATTCCTCAGATCACTGCCTGAGAGATGGGACACATACACTATTGTCCTACGCTCCAGTGCAAATCTGGATAGCCTATCTCTCACCCAACTTCATGGGAAACTGCTTACATTGGAGAGAGAGATAGAGCAGAAAAGGAAACTGGCATCATCAGGAAATCTCACTGATGACTTTGTACTAGGGAACACTGCCTTGGTTGGTCATGAGTCAGAATATGCTGCATCTGAAAGCAATTATGATAAGCATATAGATTTCTCTTCAAACAGTTCTGATCATGCATTTGTTGGTGTTGATAGTCAATCAAGCTGTAATAGTGACATTTATGCTTCATCATGGATGATCTAAAGGGTATTGCTGATGATGATTTAGAATAGATGGATATTCTAAGCCAAATGGCCTTAGTTAATATCAGATCTCAAAAGTTCTACAAGAGAACTGGCAGGAAATTTCCTGGACTCTCTGGCAAAACCAAAGTTGGTTTTGCTAAGAGTAGTTGAGGTGTCACAAATGCCAAAGGCTTGGACACTTTGCAAGAGAGTGTAGATCAACTGGATCTAACTCCTCTGCACCCTTTGTGACTTTTCAAGCACTAGTCCACAAAACAGAGGGCAACATCCTGTGAGTTCTGGTCATTCACAACCTATATCTCCTGCATACTTTGTCCCTTAGGGTCCAATGTCATATCCATATCCCTGCTATTACATGCTCAGCCAAATCCGGTTCAAGCTCCTATGGCACAAAAACCACAAGCATTACCTGAACCTCAACCTTAGCAATCTCATCAACAATCTCAACCTCAACAACACAACTTTTTCACCCCAGGAGTTGTTGACTGGAGCAGTTTACCAGATGATATGTCTGGTCATGAAAAACTGTTCTTTGGTGTGGTGAACATGGTGTTGACAGTCCTTTTGGAAATCTTGCTTTTATGGCCCTGGAGTATGCTGATACCTCATCCTCTAATGCTCCACACCACAGGTATCACAGGTATCCTCTGAGGCCAAAGCCAAGCTATGTTCTGAAACATGCATAGTCGCATTTGCATCTATTAGAGAAGCGAATGTAGCTTTAATTAACAAGAACATTGAGCTAGAACAAATAATATCCAAAGAAAAGCTGAATTTGAGTCTTTGCTTAATGATAAGAATGATGAAATTTACAAACTTACAATGTCAAATCACTGATGATAAGGCTAGGGAAGAGGTACTTCTAGAGAAGTACAGAGACCTCAAAGAAAACACTTGCAACTACCCAAGTAGAGTGTGATCGATGGGTATTTCACTTTCTTGAGGTGTTTTGAAATGCTTCTTAGTAAGCAGTCTGCTTCCAATGTGAAGTTTGGCATTGGTATAAACACACTGCTCCTCCAACAGATTTTACTCCCAGAGCAGAGGTAAAATCTGATGAAGAAAGCAATAACCAATCCTTTTCATCATGAGATCTACTATCTGATATAGCACCATCAGAGGTTGAAGTCAGCATTAATTCCTCTAAGAACCTATCAGTTGATGTTGATGGTTCAATTGCTAACACTCACATGATCAAAAAGTTGATCACTCCAGGTGGTATTTCACAAAGTACTGAAAGTACTAAAGAGCATTTTATAACACCTGGAGAACAAACCCAAACTACTGCATGTACTAAAGGAAGAAAACTGCTAGTACTGATAGCAAACTGCTAAAGAATAAGTCTTTAGTAGTTTCATCTTCTTCAACAAATGATCAATTTAAGATGAAGAAAAAGCCATGTGAAATATGTGGCTTATTCAATCATCTTACTGATGATTGCTGGTATAAAAAGGGCTACAAACTCAAACAAAATGAGAACATTAAAAATTAAATGGATTAAAATGAAATTTGAGTTTGAAACTGTTGATACATGTATGTCCCTAGATCATGATATGTGATGTAATAGATCTTGTCTGGTATGATTAATGAACTGATTGATAGTCTGTTGGTTATCATGTTTAATAGTTCATTAATGAGTCGTAAATGAATTGATTGGGTTTATGATTACTTGAATGATTACATATAATATTATATAATTAACTAAAACATTCAAACTTAACTAATGAAGTTCCCATACGAATGGCTCATGCGAATGAACCATACACATGAAGAACTTCACATGATTGACTCAGTCGCATGACTGAACCAGGAGACTGGATCAGTCGTACGACTGTAACATAAGTTTGGCTCAGTCGCACGACTGAACACTCAGTCGCACGAATGAACCAACCGCATGGTTCAATCGCACGACTGAACCAAACTAATGGTTCAGTCGCACGATTGAATAGTGCCAACCTATAAATACAACTCAATTCGTGAAAAACAGGGAGAATTCGATCAAGTACGATTCAAGTCGAACCCTAGCCGTTCAGAAACCTTCCAAAGCGTTCTCCAAGTTCATAGAACACATTAGATCGATTCCTTATCGATTTCTAACGTTAGTTTCAATCCTTGATTGATTCTTCGTGTGTTCTCACTGATTGGATCGCCAATCAAATAGGATTCCGCACTATTTGATCCGGTATACACGTGATCTCTAGGTATTTCAGTCGAATACAAGGTCGTAACAAGTGGTATCAGAGCTTGTATTCGAAATGATTTTAAAAAAAGTATGTCAGCAATATTTAAAAAAAATAATTAAATCCGAAATGATTTTAGTATTTTAGGGGGAGAATATGTCAGCAAGTTAATATTAGAAAAAAAGGGAGAAGGGGAGAAGGGGTAACTAGCTGAAATAAGGTAGATTGTGTCTGGGATACTGATTCAATACCTTTGGAATATGACAGTACACAGGAACAAATCAAGAGGGATTTTAAAATTTAAAGTTTTGAAAAGATGCAAAAGTTCAAATATAAGTCTGTGTAGTCTAAGCAATATAAAAGGAAAATGATAGAAAACTGGCAATCCTAAGGGACACAGAGAAAGTAGACTTAGAGGCTGCTAGACCACAAATGATATGTTGGTAGATTCAACACAATAGACAATTAGACCTAATTGGTGATTTCAAGATCAAACTAAGTTGTTCAACTGACTGTGGGTTTCCATCTTATCACTGGTTAACACAATCAAATATATTCCAATAAGGGGTAATGAGCATTAAATGCCACAAAAGTGTGCGGATGACCACAATTAGAGCAAAGCAAGAAAAAAATGAAAGACAAATGCAATAAAGCTATGACTCATGTTGTTGGTGCATATTGTGTCAAATAAAATAAGCTGCTCTAACAAGGAGATAGGTTGTGTGCCTCTCTGCTGTGCGCGGCACTGGCCTGAGGATAAGCATAACCTAGATATGCTAGAATTCATTGTTGTTTGCCGCCTCTCTGCTATGCGATGGCACTGACCTGAGGACAGGCTTCTCTCTTGAAAGCTCTAAGAATAGTCTCTTCTTGTAATAATACCCGGAGTCCGCTCAAACCTCTGAGGAATGTTGATTACCATAAGTGTGGGATCCACAAAGTTAGCTGAAATAATTAAACCTAAATCAGTCACCAGTCTGCGTCAAAAGTCTGTTTATGGATTTAAGTGGACAAACATACTGACAATCTTAGTGGCTACCTTCTCAAGAGTTCCAAATCAATGTGAAAATCTAAGAGTTTCAGTATGATTTCCTTAAGTTGCTAACGACTCTGATGAAACCGAGAATTTAAGCATAAAAAAGTTTTAATAACAAGTCCAAAATGATTTGATACTCCAGTATGATTCCAAAATTGAGTTGGTCCAGATATGATCAATCTAAGTTCAAGCTGTCTACTCCTAATCAAATCCCTTAGATTTCATCTTAGGGTTTTATCTTCACAAAAAGTCCAAACATAAACTTAGTTTGTAGTTAGTTTAAGTTCCTATGTTTATCTTAATTTGTGTGTCTGTAGACTACATCAGGGAAATCAGAAGGGAATTAACTTACCACAAAAAAGGGTCATGTCGAGATGGCCACATGGTTTTAAAATTAAAAAGGTCACGTCGAAGTGACTGAATTGGTTAAGAGCTTACAATGTTATTATCAAAAAGTGAAAAGGGTCTGAATAGTAATGTAAAAAATGACTGTAAACTCACAAAGTGTGACCCTTCGCACTAGTGGATCATGGTTATCGACAACTATGCGAATGGCTTCCAATCGGCCGAATGGACATGAAATTGATCCATTCGAACGAATGGAAGGGGAGAGAATGAAAGTAGACCGAAGGAGGCTCAGTCGGTCAACTAAAGGGGCGAATGGAAGAGACCGAATGAGTCAGTCGACCGACTGAGACTCAGTCGGCCGACTGAATGCGATTGACTAGGCCAATCGTACAACTGAACCTCAGTCGCCGATTGAACTGAGCGAATGAGGCCAGTCGGCGAATGAACCTAGGTTCAGTATTTAAGGGACTTAGTCGATCGCATCTCACTCATCACTCCCAATAGCACCCCAAATCGCATTCTGTACCGTTACCCTATCAAACTTGCCACCGATGTATACATTGCGGTTAAGATTCTTATATTCCAGTGACGTTTTACATGTACACTACTCCTTGAATCCTACCAAAATCAGTACATCACCGAACTACAATAGCGACATTGGATTGAATCAAGAACCGAACTGTGAATTGACCTAATCGCCTATGTAAATGAAGCAAAATGTTAAAATTGAGTTTAATAGGTTATTAGTGACAAGTAGACGAGGCTAATGGACCATTACACACTGTTAAAAGACTTAGATTGGTCAAGATTCGACCACAGGCGATCGAACAGTGGAGAAGCGACTGGTCGTTCGAATGAACTCCAATCGCACGATTGAACCTTGCGATTGGATCATTCGACCGACTGAACCACCCGAATGAGTCCAGTCGCAGATTGAACTCAATCGCATGTCTCAATCGGCAGATTGAACTCAATCGCATGCATCAAACAGCCGATTGAACTCAATCGCATGCCTCAAACAGCCGATTGAACTCAATCGCATGCCTCAAACACCCGATTGACTCAATCGCATGTATCAAACAGGCGACTGACTTCAGTCGCATGATTCATTCGCACGAATGAATCAAAATGACTGTCAACTTTACACTTAGAACAGAAGTTTTCATGTCTTATGTACTAATGGTTCTATGTCTTGTGTGTTACAGATAAATGGCAGAAAATGGCCGAAAGTACCATAAATCCAAAGCACAACATCTGTGCCCATTTGGATCACACCACCAGGAACGGGTTGAGTTCACCGACATTATAGCATTTCTGAGACGGTCCCGGATCTATAAGGCGATCTCCACTCCTTGCACGCCTTATAGATCACTCCATTAGGCATTCTGGGAAAATGCCTTGGTGGACCGCTCTCGTGAGCCTTACTATATCAGGAGCTCCATACTGGGCCATGATATTGAGATCTCTGCCGCCGACATTCAGAGGGTCCTAGAGTTCGGGGAGGACGCTGATCATCCAACAAAGCTACATCCATTGACAGTGAGAGGATGCTTCCTAAGGATAAAGTACGATGGGGATATCAACTCAGGTGTGCTAACAAGAGCAACCTGAGCCCCCAGTACAAGTACTTAGCACACGTGATCCTCAAGTGTGTAGCATCGAGGAGGGGTGGGTTTGACGACCTCTCAGACCAGATTCAAAATGCTACGTGGCACTGGTTCTGAACCACCCCTTCAGTTTTTCCAGCATGATATTCTCCTACTTGGTGGAGAATTGGAGGTAAAGGGAAAAGAGGGGTTCTGTATGTACCCCAGATTCTTACAGCTCGTCTTCAACGAAAGCTGCCACAGTTACCAAAGAGAGTCATGACGCAGTGGCATTAGAGATAATGGATGATACTACTCTGGGCAAGATGAGAGTTTACAGGGGAAAGATTAAGCCCCAAGTGAAAGAATGATTGGCCACTTAGCAGATGAAAGCTATGTGGCACCGGGGAGGCGCCAATGGCGTCACGAGGACAGTGACTCCGACGTGGAGCCAATTGTCCTCCCACTGATGATTCAGAGGAGGATGACAGTGGGGATGATGCTGTTCCATCCAGAGGCACTGTGTCTGACTCTGTTCCCTCGGTGTCTGTCTCACCTGCTGAGGTAACTGAGTCAGCAGGATTTCATCAAGATTTTGTTTTGAACGAGGAGGATGAGGATGAATCTGATGAGGAACCATTGACCCGGACAGTGGAAGGAAAGTGGTTCCCACAGAACATGGGTTGAGGGTGTTGGTGAACAACCGAGAGGCTCCGGAGATACAGAACTGATCCATCATATGCTCCGGGGTCCTCAGGCGGGATTGAAGGGGGAGCATCCACCTCGAAGGGACGAGGAGAAAACGGATGGCTCAACCCCATGGCCAGAAAAAGAAAAAGCGTAAGGTAACCTTCATCACCACCACATCCCCCATACCTTCCACCACTACCACCTCTGCAGACACACCTTCCACCACCATACCTCTCCCCACAGCAACCACAAACACCACACCTAACGACCACACAAGCCAGACCCCTGCCACCACTACATCATTCACCCCACACTCACCACCACTATCATCCAGACCTGACCCGATATTCACCACCTCCACCACCACCACTAGCCACCAAACCGAGCCCTCAGCCTACCCCTCACACACCTATAGATCTCCTCTACCTCCAATCGGGGTAGAGGAACAACTGTCAGCCTAAATAGAATGGTGTTACGATTGCTGGCGGCTGATGAGGAAAAGACCTCTCAGATCCGCCAGCTCACCGACCTGACTGCTGCACAATCGCATAAAATAGCAGAGCAGGATCGAGTAATGCGGAGCAGGCCAGCAATTGGCTGCTCAGAACACTCAGTTGGACCAACTCCGAGCGCAAAGGTCACAGCAGGTAAGCAGATAGAGGAGTTGGAAAAGGCTAAGAGGACCATTCTGCTAAAATTGAAAGGATCAAAGGCGGAACCTCTAAAGATAAAGATGGAGACAGAGATAATGAAGATGTGATGATGATGATGTGATGATGACAGTGACTCTGATGAAGGAAGACCGAAGAGTGGTGCGCAGATGAAGACACTGAAGAAGGAGAAGCAGCTGAATCGGTCTCAGCTCCAGGCCAAGAGAAAGAGAACAAAGAACAGACAGGATCAGTCAGCTTCTGCTTCTGCACCGTCACAAGAAGAGTCTAGCATTCAGGATAAAAGTAAATAGTGGATGTTTATGTATTTATTACTTTTGTATTCTGTATTGAAAAACCATGTACTAAATGTTTATATTAAGTTAATGCATTTTGTTTGATATATTACTAATGATTTGAGTGTGAAATGTGTAAATCAAACAGACAAAGTACCACAGAGATGAGTTTGATATTGCTCCCCTTCAACAGATCAAGTCTCAACTCACAATGATTCTGATCTGCAAGGGATTGTCAGAGGTCAGTGAGTTATACCCCTGAAGAAGGTGAAATAATTCACGACCTATCTAACGAGCAACTGGCAGAGATGTTCAGACTCAATCCTGATGACATTGTCAAGGATGCTCCAACAGTTGATTCAACCAGTGACGACGAACTACACGACGTGATGAAGTTGAGGTTGAAGATATTGCTGCTGAAGAGTACCTCAGTACGCTGACAACGAGGGTAATGTGGTCCCCAATCTGGGTGAGTCCCTAGTCAGTGATATGTTGAGGTACTGGACAAGATGGAGCAGGAAGCAGAAAGACCGAAGGAACACCCAAGCCTCAAACGATGACGTATACACGTAAAGCTGAGTGGGCTGAATGTTTTAAAGAAGTCAGAGCCCAACGTGATGCACCGAAGAAGGATGCCTACACCAAGTTCTACAGCGTCAAGAAACATCATACGGTGTCAGGCAGGATTATAGCATGGGCATATTTTGACGATCTTAACGTTTTATGCCGTTAAGAGGGAAAAGGGCATAGAGTACTTTAGATTTCCACATGATCTAAAGACTCTACCAGATTTGAGCTCAACCAGCTGGCCAAATGAAGCTGTTGTATGCTGACCGAGAAAAATGTCAGGCTGGTTTGAGGCTGCCCTAAAGAAAGAGTACCACACCAGGTGGATTAACTTCAGACCTCAACACCTACAAGGTATATTAGAAGGTCTGAGATGGATGCCATTACTGGGAAACCTAAGATTGTGTTGAAGTGGAGTCCTCCTCGCACTATGTCGAGAATCCCTCTCAGGGAAATGCCACAGGACTTCACTCCACACTTCAAATGGTGGGTACTATGATTGGGAACTGCTGAAGCTGTCATAGTCTGAACAAAGGGGATCAAATGATACTGTCCAGGGTATTCGACCCAATGTGGCTAACCAACTTGTCTGCTAATGATGTCTATACATTATACAAGTGGCCACTGTTCTATGACACACAAGACATTGTACAAGCCCTCCAGTTCTAAAATTTATACGACTTGCTTCGCGTTTGATTTCACGCGGGAGTCACACAAGAGGACAAGTACAAGAAATATGAGAAGGTAATGAAGAAAACAAGACATTAGAGAGATCTAGGTCCAAGGGGAGTTTGTTGATACATGTATGTCCCTAGATCGTGATATGTGATGTAATAGATCTTGTTTGGTATGATTAATGAACTGATATTGATAGTCTGTTGGTTTATATGTTTAATAGTTCATTAATGAGTCGTAAATGAATTGATTGGGGTTATGATTACTTGAATGATTACATATAATATTATATTATTAACTAAAACATTCAAACTTAACTTAATGAAGTTCCATGCGAATGGCTCATGCGAATGAACCATACACATGAAGAACTTCACACGATTGACTCAGTCACACGACTGAACCAGGAGACTGGATCAGTCGTACGACTGTAACATAAGATTGGCTCAGTCGCACGACTGAACACTCAGTCGCACGAATGAACCAACCGCATGGTTCAATCGCACGACTGAACCAAACTAATGGTCAGTCGCACGATTGAATAGTGCCAACCTATAAATACAACTCAATTCGTGAAAAACAGGAGACATTCGATCAAGTACGATTCAAGTCGAACCCTAGCCGTCCAGAAACCTTCCAAAGCGTTCTCCAAGTTCATAGAACACACATTAGATTCCTTATCGATTTCTAACGTTAGTTTCAATCCTTGATTGATTCTTCGTGTGTTCTCACTGATTGGATCGCCAATCAAATAGGATTCCGCACTATTTGATCCGGTATACACGTGATCTCTAGGTATTTCAGTCGAATACAAGGTCCTAAACAAGAAACCAATTTGTACCAGCAACAGTCAAAACATGGTGACCCCCAAAATGACCCAAAAAGAAATCTAAAAAGCAAGGTTAATCAGGCAAATAGCTGAGGTTCTCACAAGGGAGATGTACAACACAGGACATCCATCAACTCTTAAGCACTAATGTGTTATGAGCTAAGGCTTTATCATAGAAACAGACACAACTTGTATTGATGGTTTCAACATTATTGGGTAGAGTAACCAATTAGATGCTCCTGTGACTGAACACCACAGAGAAGAAAATAATGCCAAAGGATCTTATTCTTCACCATCTGCTTGGGGAGAGTCAAACCCAAATCTGATTAGGTACCCCATCTGTTGATAAGATGTGAATAGACCCAAAACCAAAAAGGTTTGGGTCTCAAAAACTAACTAATGTTTGATTGCAGGGTTCTTCAGCATGCCAAAGTAGCATCTGGTATGTAGACAGTGGAGGATCTATGCATATCAAAGGGAACAACCATCCTCTTCTTCATGACTACTCTCAGGAAAGAAGGGGTTTGTTTCTTTTGGCAATGATGCTAAGGGTTACATCATTGGCAAAGGCTTTGTCTCACAATGGGGAAGAAAGTTTGATGATGATAATATCATGGGAAAATCTCAAATACAATCTTCTTAAGTGTTAGTCAAAATGTGGTGTATAAAGGTCATGTTGCTCTTTTCACCAATCAGAACTGCAGGATTCTGTCATCCAAGTTCTCGGAATTTGATTGATATATGTTGGATGATCACACTCTCCTACGCGGCCACAACAAGGCAGGAAGAGTGTATGCCTTAGATCTTTCCAAGAAAATAGCTCTCAAAGGCCCATCCTTGCCTATTTCCAAGCCTTTCCTCAGGAATCTAAACTGTGGCAAAGAAGGCTGGGTCATGTAATATCAACAAAACATGAATCAGCTGATCCTAATAGTTTAGTGAGAGGTTTACCAATAAAGGAGTTCCACTGTGATGAAACCTGCACTACTTTTAAAAGGAAAACAACACCAAAGTATCATTCCCTCCTATTGAAGAACCTAAGTCCACTGCTTGCTTGTCAGTTACTGCACATGGATCTATTTGGTCTTGTGAGAAAGTGATAAGCATGGCAAAGAAGAAATACTGTCTGGTACTTGTGGATGATTACTCCAGATTTATGGGACTTCTTTCTTTGCATTCAAAGGATGAGGTTGCTCAGAAGATTATAAACTTTGGGTGTTTGAGACAAGCAGCAGTATCCCTATCAGCAAGTGTATAAGGAGTGACAATGGAACTGAATTCAGAAACCATACACTTGATGATTGTTTTATCTTTCAAAGGGAATCAAAGGCAGTTTAGCATCCAATAACCCAAACACAAATGGAGTACTGGAGAGAGAAAGAACAGGACCCTAATTGAGAGCTGCAAGGTCTATGTTGGCTGACTCTTGGTTTGCCACTGACCTTTTGGGGGAAGCTGTTCATACAGCTTGCTATGTGCGAATAGAGCTTAGTAAATCAGAGGTTGATGAAGACTCCATATGAAGTTCTACATCACTTGGCTCCTCTAATTCATTTTCAGAGCCTTTGGGTGTCCCTGTTTCATTGTCAACACAAAGGATCAACTCCACAAATTTGATCCTAAGGTGGATGGGTATTTTGTGGTTATTCATCTACTTGCAAGGCATACAGAGTCTTCAACTGCAGAACAAAGATAGTTGAAGAGACTCTGCATGTGAAGTTAATGAATCTCCAAAGGAAAAGATTCCACAAAACCCTGTGGAGTGGTTGATCTGGACATACTCCAAACCAATATGTTCTTATCAACCTCCAGCTGTTGCAGATCATGTGGATAAATCATCTTCTGCAGCATGTCTTCCACCATGGTGGTATTGATGATGATGATAATATCAATACTCACCTATTAAAGTTTAGTGATCAACTACCTGAGTCTGCTAAACTTGATGTTTCCTGTAGCTTCAGCAGTCCATCCACAAAAAATGCTGATGAGATATCTGATTCCTCTACATCTTTGATTTACCATCTAATTTTGGTTTCAAGAGTCTGCATCACCATCTGCTGCTTTTGAAAGGTTCTACAAACACTTGCACAGATCTCATTGTTTATCAAGAGCTGAAGAATCACCCAATGTCTCTCAAATCTTGGTGATATCAATGCTGGAGTTTCAACAAGAAGTCAATGTCTAAACTTCTGTTTCTATGCTCTCTTCATCAGTCAGCTAGAGCCAAAGAACATCATGTTGCTTTGAGAGACACATGGATGGGTTGAAGCCATGCAGCTTGAGCTACTTAGTTCAGAAACAGCAAGTGTGGGAACGGTTCCTCTACCACCAGGTAAGTGTGCAATAGGCACTAAATGGGTGTTTAGGAATAAAACTGATGAAAATGGGCTTATTGTTAAGAACAAAGCTAGACTGGTTGTACAAGGGTTTTCACAAGAAGAAGGTATTGATTATGCTAAAACCTTGCCCCTGTAGCCAGACTAGAGGCAATTAGATTGTTCTTAGCCTATGCTGCATTCCACAATCTTAGAGTTTTTCAAATGGATGTCAAAAGTGCATTTTTATATGGTAAAATAAAAGAAGAGGTTTATGTGTGTCAACCACCAGGTTTTGAGGATAATAAACATCCTGATTGGGTTGATAAACTTGATAAGGCTCTTTATGGTTGAAGCAAGCTCCTAGAGCTTGGTATGAAACACTTTCAATTTTCTTCTTAAAAATAATTTCACTAGAGGCTCCATAGATAAACTTTGTTTATTAAGAAGGTGGATCAGCATAAGCTACTTGTTCAAATTTATGTGATGATATTTATTTTTGCATCCTCTGATCCCAGTTGTGAGATGATTTACATGTTTAATGAAACAAAGGTTTGAAATGAGTGCAATGGGAGAATTACAGTTCTTTCTAGGCTTCCAAATCAAACAAAAGGCTGATGGAATCTTATTCATCAGTCAAATATACAAAAGATCTTTTGAATAAGTTTGATTTACAAAATTGTAAGCCCTGTTCTACTCCCATGTGCAACACCACACAACTGGATGCAGATCGAAAGGTAAAGCTGTGATGAAACACTTTACAGACGTATGATTAGGTCCTTGATGTACTTAACAGCTTCTAGACCAGATATCATGTTTGCAACTTGTGTTTGTGCTAGATTTCAGGCTGCTCCTAAAGAGTCTCATTTGATTGCAGTCAAGAGGATCTTTAGATATTTGCAAGGTACACAATCTCTAGGATTATGGTATTCCACTGGACACTTGCAAATTAGTTGCTTTTCAGATAGTGACTATGCAGGGTGTAAGTTAACCAGAAAGTCAACTTCTGGTGGATGTCAATTCCTAGGCAACTGTTTGATTTCTTGGCAGAGTCTGGCAGAGTAAGAAACAAACATCTGTGCTACATCCACTGTGAAGCAGAGTACATTACCGCTGCAAGTTGTACTTCTCAGGTACTCTGGCTTCAGAAACCAACTTTTGGATTATGGCATACAGAGACTAAGACTCCATTACTAATGGATGGTGCTTAGCTCTGTGCATTGTCAAAAATTCCAGTCCAGCACTCTAGGACCAAACATATAGAGATCAGACATCATTTTGTTAGGGACTGTTTGAAAAAGGTCTGATTGATCCAAAGTTTGTGCCTAGTGCTGATGAGCTTGCAGACATTTTACTAAGCCTTTGGATAGTTCAACTTTCCAAAACCTAGTGTTAAGGCTTGGTATGCTGCACTAGAATAAGTGATAACTACTGATGATCTCAGTAACTAAGTACTGATGATCATTAGTACCATATATCATATAGTACGATCTGTTAAAACAACTGATCAGTTACAACTACTGATGTAGTTATAACTACTGATATCAGTAACACAGATCAAGTACTGATGTCCTATGAAACAACTGAAAGCAACAAAAAGATGATGAGTAAGTGTTGAGGACAGTATGAAACAGCTGAAAGGCTAAGAATTGACACAAACTACTGATGAGAATTTTCTCTTCAGGTGTTTCTACAACTGCTGTTTACCCTAAATAGGTGATGACAAAACCATGTCCTCAGTAGTTCACAACTACAGATGACTAACACCAAGTCCTCAGCTGTTTACAACAACTGATGACAAAACCATGTCTTCAGTAGTTTACAACTACTGATGACAACCAAGTTATCAGTTTTTTACAACACTGAAGACCAACCAAGGTTTCAGTAGTTTCACAACTACTGATGACTAAAATCAAGTCTTCAGTTGTTTTCAAACACCTGAAGACAAAAACCAAGGTTTTCAGTAGTTTCACAACTACTGATGACTAAAACCAAGTCTTCAATTTTTTTCAAACATTTGAAGCCAAAACCATGGTTTTCAGTAGTTTTATAACTGCTGATGCCTAAAACCAAGACTTTAGTTGTTTCAACCTCTGACCATTCAGTTGTTTTCTAACCCTTACCATAAATACCTAATCTTACAGAGCTTCACTATCTCAAAACCTAACGTTCAAAACCTCCAAATCTTCTCTCACATTAATGGCGACCATGAAGCTTAAACCAAGACACAACTATTTGCCTACCTACCAAATCACCATTCTGGACAAGTTTGATAATGCCATTGATCTAATGGTCATTCTCCCTACAAAACGGCTTTCCTTCTAAATCCTACCATTCATGCCGAATCCTTCTATCAGTTCTGGACGAACGTCACCCTCAATCACTAGGGAGAATAACACCGACTCCTCTCAGTCGTTCGTCAACAACCGACAGGTGGTCATCACTCCGGCAATCCTTCGCCAAACCCTACAATAGATGATGCCACTTTCCCACTGGTATCCAAAGGGCACCACTGATCTATCCTTTGCCTCACCATGGATACCAGGGTAACCTCAGCGCCTCTACCATCCTAAGAAGAACATTCTCATGATGCCGAACGCCTTATTTTTCATATGGTGAATGTATGCTTAGCTCCTAAGACTTCTTCTTCTTGGGATCAAATGTCGGACCGGTGGCAGTCCAGGTTATTCTCTGTATGTTGCAACAAAACTTAAATTTTCAAAAAATATTTCTTGAACTTAAGGATATGGCCTCAAAGCCTATTGCTAACTATGGTATTATATCCTCGGTTCATCATGGCCATTATAGAGAACCAGCTGAAAGCTGAGGGACTTGTGGCCTTGGAGTCCCTGCCATGGCTGTATTGCCTGAGGTATACTCCAGGCACAACTCAGACCAATCACTCAAACAGGTGCCAAGCTGCGAAAACCCACAAGCGAACCCACAGCCACCACCTCCAAATCCAAAGTCCCCACCAAACCCAAATCCAAAAAGTCAAAACGGCTACTCAGGGAGATGAGTCCCCTGAGGATGCCCCTGTACCACAAAACCGGACACACATACTGGTTTTAACCCCAGTTATGTCAAAGACTCAACCTGCTAAAGCCGCACAGGTATCCTCTCAACAGGATCTTGTTGCAACCAATATTGGGGATCCCACATTGCTGGAACCTATCTCAATTGAGAGGGTTACCATGAAAGCACCACTCACCCCGGGTGCAATCTGCTTCTACCCAATCTCCACATGCAACCGCCCCTCCAAGTCCTACACTTATTGTTGCCCAAGTGCTGAGTCAGTTGCACTCCTCACCCCCATCCCCAGAAACCAATACAACTGGGCATACCTCAACCATTGAGGGGGAGGACCAAAGTGCTTCTGACAACCCACAACACAGGGGTTACAATGTTCCATCTCCAAGTGTAGAAAAGGAGATTGGAACTTCTGGTGAGGCTGCCACTTCTCCTGCTTCAGCATATGATCAGGCTGAAGTTGGTAACATTCATAAGACCTCACCAGAGGGAACTGCTCATGAAGGACATGGTCTTGAGGCAGGAAGTCCCCAGTACCATGACCAAGGGGCACATGCTACTACTTGATCTACACTCAGAGCATGTTCATCCTGATTCTATCAGGAGGTCAGTGATTCAGTAAACACTGATGATGACCTGGGCTTCTTTTATGTGTTTTAGCCCAAACACCATCCTAGAGGATGAGTGAGCAGACTCAAAGAGCTGGTTGCCAAAATTTCTCAGGATCAAAGACCATCTACCCCTCAAACCCCACAGATGGCACCTTCCTCTGAAGGTCTCCCATACACAGAGCCACTCCAAACCACTCAGCCCCTGCCTCTGCTTCTGGCACTATTTCTCAGGACAGAACCCCCCTGAGCAAATAGCTGCTATCTTTCAACATTCCTTACCTCTCATCACACCATTATCACTGATATATTGATTAAAACCCTTGATGAAGGCTTCCCTCAGTTATACAACCCTTGATAGAGGATGTTGTGAGCAAAAGGCATTCTGAGAATCAAACCCTTGCAACCATGCAACCAAAAAGGGGGAGATTCAGTCAGTGAAAGCAAAAGAAAGAGATTGCAGATAGGAAAGAGACTGAGAAGGAGAGGAGAAGGAAGCTGACATGGAGAAAGTGACTGAAAGTACTAAAGACTTTCATGTCACATACAAGAAAAGGAAGAATGAAAAGGAGACTGACTTGGAGATAATGGTGAAGGAGGTTGATGCCGAACACAGCCGATCAATGGATAATATCATTGATCAGTTGTTTAGGCAAGGTCATGACACTGAAAACTTGACTCAGAAATCAGAAGATTGGAGATTGAAGAAATCCAAGCTAGATGGGCAAGTTATGATGTGTTGGGAAGGGAAAGTGAAATCATGATCAGGTTCATAGCTAAGTATCTTGGTAGATCATTGATTGAAATCAAGGCATGGTCCAGGGAACATCTTGTAATAACCACCAAGATCTGTTCGTCTGAAGTATATACCAAAGGATTGGTTTTGAAGCCTTAAATGAAGCTGGCTGGGCGGGAGCAGGACTGAACTAGTCAAGCAATCTAAAGCGCACTCACATCCAAAATGCTAGAACAGCCTGTCAAAATTCCCAAACCAAAACCACCACAACCACAACCCATTAAAACCAATTCCCTTACCCTCAAACCAATAGCCGATGATGTACCCCAGAAGAGGAGAGAAGGGTACTGAGGCTAGAAGAAGATGAAGAAGATAATGATGAAGATGAAGATAGGCTGCCACTCTCAGCTGTTATACAGTTGCCTAAGGCCACAAGTCACCCTCCAACAGTTACTCCAAGTCTCAAAGGCAAACTGTGAAAGTGAAGTTAGAAAAAGAAGAGCTTCATAAACACATGACGAGGAACTGTTGAGAAGAGTTAACACAACATATGCTGCCACATCTTCAATCATCAACATGAAGAAGCATGCTCTCAGGTTATACACTCTCAACATACATTTCAATATCAAAAGAGAGAGTGAGGATTTGGCCTGATCCTAGGGTGTCTCATAGGAGTCAAAAGAAAAACATTCCACAGAGATACATTGGCCAAGTAAAGAAGATTGTATATGAAGTGATCCACTAGTCTTTGTAGTATCACCCTGGGAATCCTAGATGACTTCAAGAAAGCCTATAAAGCTAAACTAACCCCCAAAAGATGCTGGAGAATAAAATGGTGAAAAAGGGTTTAGTGTATAGGAGGCTTGAGGAAGTTAGAAAGAATGAGCTCCAGTTGTTCTTAGAGGGTAATCACCCAGATGAATTTGCTTATAGAGTAATAACAACAGTGGAACTCAAAAATGGGAAGCAGGTCAAATACCTATCTGAGTATTATGGGCTAGAATCACTTTTTGAAGGAGGAGCAGAAGAGCTTACCATGGAGGAACAAATAACCTTCCTTGAGCCTATACAAGGAGTCATACAGACTCATAGTTGGGAAGTAGATCTCATGGATGGGGTAACAGCTCTGTGTCCAGTTCCCCAAGACAGAGTTCCCATTCATCCTTTGCCAAACAGATCATTGACACTTCTTCCCAGGCCTGTGCTTACAAGGGTCACTTCTAAGCTGATCTAAAAGACAAAAAGACCATCTTTCTACCATAATAAGTGTGACATCTTCAATAGTTA
>CM046451.1:66850277-67072183 GCA_025506515.1 Flaveria trinervia | reverse complement strand
AAGACTTCAACAGCTGAAGATCAAGTGCTGAAGACCTTAACTGCTGAAGAACCAAAGTGCTGAAGTACAACAGCTGAAGAACACAAGTGCTGAAGCTGAAAGACCAAAGTACTGAAGAACAACAGCTGAAGAGTTCACAAGTGCTGAAGATCAACAACTGATGTACAAGTCTGAAGACAAAGACTGAAGATATCTGCTGATGATATCTACTGAAGTCATCAGCTGATGAAACGCCTGAAGGTCAAAGTCTGAAGATCAAGTACTGAAGCCTCAGTAGTTGTCACAATGCTGAAGCGTACTTCTTCAGTAGTTTTGATATCAGTAGTTTTATTTTCTTTGTTTCAGTAGTTTGGTAAAACGACTGAAGAGCTTGTTCTTCAGTCGTTGTAGGTTCAGTAGTTATATTTTGTACTTAACTTGCTGATATGTTCTCAGTAGTTGTGAACATTTCAGTAGTTGGTAAGAATTAGTATTTCTTGTATGGATCTGCCAGTTGTCACTTTCCGTGATAACAGCAGTGACTGTTGCACTCTATAAGGAGTGAAAACCTATTGTAATGATGAAGTGATATGAGCAATGATGGAATGATTGATTGATTCGATTAGAAATATTCTACATCTATAAACATTCCTAGAAATCAGAAATTCATATTCTCTCCCTATAACCGTATGCGATCTTAACGCTTACAAGTATCGATTGCTTGCTACAATTTGTCTAATTCGTGTTTGTATTCCGCTGCTTTATATCTGATACATCAAAATTGTGATCACTGATCCTGTCAGAGAGAACGATCTCTAGTCATGTGTCAAGAGCATCCACTGTCCACGTACCATAAGCTATTGGACCTATATGGATGACCCTGCAAGCACAAAAGAACTATCAGAATATGGAACTCAAGCCATAATGGTCTTGGGTTTCCCATTCCTATACATGATGGTGACCTCTTGATACTTTCCTCTAAACTGTTATTTAGAGAGAGGTGTTCTCGGATATTTTTGATGAAATTTTGATTGTTTCATTCCATCAATATCAACTGAAGAGTCAAAAGAATAATGAAACCTTTAGCCTATTTCTTTAAAGAAATCTTATCCATTTTTTTATTATTTAAATCATTTTTGGTTTGGGAAGATCAAATGTTTGCTTGATGTTGTGTAATTGTTTCTTGAATCTTCTTCAACTCTTTAATGTTACCCATGTCATAATCTGTACTAGAAGTCCTTGATGATTATTATGAGAATGAATTTTGATTTGGGTTTCAAAGATGATATTGGTGAGACGGGTTATTTTGAGAAATTCTCACCCCTTTTGCTTGAAGTAACAATGAGATGTACTGTGATTATTCATATTACAGACTAAACAAATTATTGAAATAGCAGTTTTTGGTGGATGTTTTACTCATGTCACTGATATCGTAGTATGATTGAAAAAGCACTCTTTTGTTTTGTGATAAGACATTTCACATATGTCACAATGCATATGTTTGTTTCTTGAATCTGATTTTGCTTTTGCTGACTTAGTTGATTTCCCGTTCTCAACTGAGTCACAATCTTTGGTTTAAGGGAAGAAGCAAATTCAACCTTTTTAGTAGTTTGCTTCACAACACTACTTTTGTTGACTATTTTAGGCTGCTTTTGTTTCCTCAACCCTTTCTTGACTACTTGCTCAAACTGATTAACATGCTCTTTATTGCATATGTCAAAACCTACTTCTTGTTTTGATTTTGATGATTAGGGGTCTAATTGAATTTTAGTATTTGATATCAATGAACTCTCGTTTTTCTTTGGTAGTGAAACTTGTCTGATTTGCTTGAATTTTTTAATATTTAATATAACAATCAGAAATGCTTTCAGCAGACGGTTTCACTGAAGCCATAGCTTTCTTCTTTCCTTTTGAAATTGCAGGCATAAATTTGACAAGGGGACAATGGCATTGATTAGGCTTGATGGTTTAATGACATTCACTGTCTTTTTTGAACACTCCTTGATTTTAATTGGCTGACTAATTTAATTTTCTTCATTTTTTCAATGTAAATATTTTGTTTGTTTTGTGGATTTGTGACTGTTTTACTATTTTTTTTGGTTAATAGTATTAGGTTCAATTTGCTCTTTGAGTGTGATAGATTAAGGCATAACAATGTAGTTGTCATTGTAGGGTGGAGGAAAAGAGTTATTCCTAATCCCAAGACATATCCTTGGGATCTTTTTGTGAGTCTAGCATCTCTTCCAGCTTGACTGAAGATAATTAAAACTTTTCAAGTTTCAGTTCAATAAGTGTTTGTTCAGCTTTTGATTGAGCTAACGTTTTAGTTAGTTGTTCATTCTCAGTTGCAATAGTGTACTTCTCACCATGCAAATTTTCAATATCCAAGATGAGATATTTAATTTTGATTTCAAAGCCTTTAATTTATCTCTTAAGCATCTCTAACTTGACCTTTTCTTCTTTTATTTTATTAGCTAGTTTATGATTGGCTCTGGATAACCTTGCAGTTCAGTAATGCATTTATCACTACAAAGGTTGGATTTTACCTCAGATGACATAGAAGATGGAGCATCATTGATGTGAGCCATGAGTGCATGATTCTGAAATTGAGGTTTCACTTCATCTGCATACAGACTCCAATCAGATACTCCATCTTTCTCATAACAAGAGCATCTATAAACGACTGACTGCTTCCATGAGCTTGATTAGTCAGTTGTGGCAGATTCGGATAAGGTTGTTAATGTTGTTGATGATGTAACTATTGTTGTTGATTGTTAGTGTGGAAGCTTGTGCTTGGTTTATGAGATGACTTTCCTTGAGAGTTTCATTGGAAAGTGTTCTTTCTTCTAGGAGCATTGCACTCTCTGGAGAAGTGACCAGTCATTTCACAGTTAAAGCACTTTACCTTGGACTTGTCATATCCAATTTTGGTGTTTTCATTGAGGCTAAGCTTTCTCCCTTATCTAAAGAACTTCTTGGCTCTTATTGCAATCATAGCCATTTGCCACTGTAGATCAATTTCTTCAACATCATCTAGATCCATTTCTTCCAAGTCTTCTTGGATGAGCAGAAGTGAGTCTTCCACCCAGGTAAGCTTCAAAGCAAGCAATAAAGGCATTGTAATTGCCTTTTGCTCTTCTGATATTAGGCCTTCATGAGCAGTTGAGGTAGTTGCAGTGAACCAAGTTGGTTGAGATGATGTTGACGGCTTGTTTGTTGATGGAGCAGCAATGAAGCACTTGCCTTCACTTGATCTCTTGAGGAGAGAAAATCATCATCCTCAGTGATGAATGCATTTTCCACACAATGAGTATCCGAATGAAATTTGTAAGCTTCAATAACTCGAGGACCACCAAGATTCCCGCTACTTTCATCAAGTTCAAGAGCTTCTATTTTGGCAACCATGATGTCCAAGCTGGTACTCTCCATATCAAGAGTATTTTTCAGCATTATAACATTTTGTTTCCAACTTTCTTGAAGGCTGTGAAGCATCTTCTTGTTCAATTCTTTGGCTTTGTATGTTACTCTCATGATCTCTAAATCATTCACCAGTTGCACAAATCTATGTAGCTATTTAGAGATGGACTCCCCCTTGGAGTGATGAATGGTTTCATATTGAATAACAAGCTTATCCGTGTTAATTTCAGCCACTTCACCGCTTCCTTCACACATCATCAACAATGCATCCCATACAACTTTAGTAGTTCCATACTTTTCAAGTCTTTTCAGCATATCCATTTTCAGTTCTTGAGTGAGTATAGTGTAAGGTTTGAGATCAACCTTTATCTTCTTGTAGTCATCATCATCAAGACTGAGATCCTTAATGGGTATTCTTGAGGTTTTGTACAGTGCAGTCTGATCAACAGAAAGTGTCACAGGAATGTGAGGGCCTTTACACATTGAAATCCAGTAGTCCGGATCTGCACCTGTAATATAGTTCATGAATTTGATTTTCTATTGCTTAAACTCAGATTTGTGTTTAAGCATCGGAGGTTTTGGAGTAAGACCAAGTTCTGCAAAATTATGTGATTCCATTTTAGTAAGTTGTTTTAAACTTATTTGAATAATGATTAGACTGATTGTTAAATCCAACTAGTCCAAATAGTTCAAATAGGTTTATGTATAACCTGATCTGCTGATGTTTCTAAGTTTTTGTTCATGAGTTTGTTCTTGAAGATGAGTACAGATGAAAAGTGGTTGTTGAAGAGCTTTAAGCAGTTTACTAAGTAGAGGTAGTCGAACACACTATTAGTAACTCAATCACCAGATCAATCGAGTTCTATTTAGATCTAAGCAGATCTAAAAAAGAACCGAGAGCCAAAGTTCTGATACCAACTGACTGGGTGTGAGATTGATATTCTCACAAGGACCAAATATCATAATTGAGTCGATGATTGTATGGTATAATCAAACAATCAACGAACATTGAATGCAAGAAAAACTCATAAGTGCTCTTTGTATTAATGAAAATGATCGGTTACAATAATTGCTAGGGTTTGAGCATTAAACAATAACAATACACCTTGAGAACATAAGACTACACAAAATATTTTGATTGTATATTTTTTTGTATCAACAGTCACCTTACATATGAGGTTTTCTATTATATTTGTAGGCTGACAAGATGCCTTTTACAAAATGAATAAACTACCCCTGACCTATATATGAGAGAACTAGTCTAAGTCTTCATCAGCATTTCTTTTGTTCATCACATTGGCTAATGTGGATGTGTTGATCTTGATCATCATTTCTTCTCTGTCTTCAGCATTAGTGTTTGATTATTTGTTTTGACAAATGCGGATGAACAAACACTTATGCGCATTTGTTTCAAGGCATCTAGAATGCAGCTAAAATGAACACTCCCTTTTACTTTGGGTCTATCTTTAGCTTGGACTCGACCATTTTCTAGGCAATTTTTATGGCTGCCTTAGCTTATGGCTACCTTAGCTTATGGCTGCTTAGATTAGCTTTTTCTGGCTTTGGTGGTTAGGGGTTGATCATCACCAGTAGGAATGGGTAAAATTACCTGGTTCTTACCTGTGATGGTGTCAATTGTTGCATCACTCTTTGACTCATGGGAACGTGGGTAAGCAGATTTAACTTCTTGTTCTTCAGTATCACACCTTGGTTATCTAATAGGCTCATAACAGTGTGGTGGAGCAATTTCATTGGGTCCTAACCCACCTTTAGTTTCATAACATAGTTTTGTGTGAGAGGATGACACAAGAATGACTTGGAAGTTTTCCTAAAAAATAACATGCTTCATAGCTTGAGCCTTAATTATTACTAGCTTGGCTTGAGCCTCAATCAATTTGGATATTAAATCCTTTATTTGAGTCCTGTAATTAGTGTACTCATGTTTTAAAGAGGATACCGTGTTTTCTAACTCCTTAATTGTATTTTGATAGTCAGATTTAGCCATTTTAAAAATACCTTTCATGATATTTAAGGACTCAATGTTAAATTTAATTTTCATATTGTAGCCCTGGTACATTTTAACCTTAGCAATATAGGCTGGAGTACAAAGATGTTCGTATACCTTTGGGTTGTCTGTTCCATCTATGAGTGCTTCAGCAAGGGTGACATCTTGCACCATAAAGCTCAATCAACTTCTTGAGATACAACAGCTATCTTAGTTGACTTTCCAGCAGCTTTAGGTGTTGTACGATGTGTTGAGGCATTAGTAGATCCCGGATTTGATTTAGGAGCTTTGCATTCCCTAGCAAAATGACCCAGCTGGTTACACTTGTAACACTTGTCCTTTGCTTTGTCAAACCCAAACTTGCTGCTAGTTGGGTTTCGACGGAACTTCCTTCCAGTTCTTTTGAAGAACTTCTTTGCCTTGTAGGTTAACAGAGCCATTTGTTGGACTATGTCCATGTATTCCACATCATCTGGGCTAAAAACCCCTAGATCTTCAAAGTAATACTGAAAATACCAAAGTCTTTATTTCCTGAGAAAAATGCACAGCTGTTCTGAAAAGGACTCGACTAAGCATGATGAAACCTTGGAGTCTCAGGAAATGTAATGTAAGGCCTAGAGGAGCATGATGGCTGCTAAAAATATGTTAGGTACTACTGAGGTTGTGGGGGTCTTAAGCCTTCTCCAACCATAAGTGTGTTACAAGCAGGAAGGCTTGAAGGTCTGCTCACTTGGCGGCCACTCTTGTTTTCCATCTCTACACGATATCCATCTAGAATGTTGTATAGTTCAGTAATGGTGAGGGAGTTCAAATTTTTTCTCCTCTTGATAGAGACACAATAGAACGCCCACTCATGAATTTTCTTGACAGATCTCTCAATTCAAGAGTTACTCCCACAGACTAAAGGGAGGAGATAAGATCCATATATCTAAAGTACTACTAGATCAGGGTGTTGGACCCTTAAAGGATCATACATGCCAATTCAATTGGTGAGTTGTTGGTTGTTCTACTAGAAACTCCCGAAGTCCAAAAAGTAATACGGATGAAGAATCTGCTAAGAATAACCAAGTTATGACTAACCACATGTGTAAATGTGGAAGACATAGAACAAATGTTGACAAGTGTGTGTTCTTCCGCATTAACAAATGTGGATAGTTAAAAAGATATGCAGACAAGACTTGTTCATCCGCATTTGTAAATGTGCATGAGCAGCAACAAATGTGCATAAGTATTTGTTCATCCGCATTACCCAATGCAGATGACCAACTACAAATGCGGATAACAAGAAGAATACTAATCAAGTTCAACTTATCCGCATTTGTCAATGCAGATGAACAGAAGAAATGCTGATGAAGACTTAGACTAGTTCTGATGTATAGGTCAGGGGTAGTTTAGTCATTTTATATAAAAGGCGTCTTGTCAGCCTATAAATAGAATAGAAAACCTCGTACATTAGGTGATTATTGATAGACAATTAGAATATTCAGTATTCTAGATTGTCAAGGTGTTTTTATTACAGTTTAATGCTTAACCTTAGCGTTTTTTTTGTAATCAATCATCTTCATCAATATATACAAGCATTTATGAATATCTTCTTGCATTAACTATTTATTGATTTTTTGTTTCCGCTATTCAATCTCTGACTCAATAACTATATTCGATCCTAGTGAGAATCTTAATCTCACCACCCAGTGAGTTGGTATTAGTGCTTTGCTCTTGGTTCTTTTTCAGATATACCCAAGATTTGAATAGAACTAGATTTATCTGGTGATCGAGTTGCTAATAAAGTGTTTTATCACCTCTATTTAGTAAACAACAGTATTTACTCTACAATAGTTACTATTCACACTCCCTCACCCTCAAGAACAAACCAAACGTACCCATTTTCAAAGTTATGAATAGTCAAACTAACAAAAAGCTTTAAGAGAAACTAAGAAACGTAACATATTTGATTCTTTGAGCCTATTTTGGATGATTTGGACAAGTTGGACTAAGTAAACTTAAAAAACTTATCTAATCTACATTAAACATGTTAAAAGTACTTCGTTAAAATGGATTCACACAGTTTTTCATAAGTTGACCATACACCTAAACCTCCCATGCTTAATCACAAATCTGAGTTTAAGCAATAGAAAATCAGATTCAGGAATTACATTACACCTGTAGATCTGGAATTTTGGATATCAATATGCAAAGGCCCACACATCCCAGTTACACTGTCTGTAGATAAAGCTGCCATCTACAAAACATCCAGAATACCTATTGTGGATCTGACTCTGGATGATGATGATTACAAGAAAATCAAGATGACCTCAAAGCCTACTCCATACTCACTCAAGCACTCAAGATGGATGTGCTGAAAAGACTTGAAAAGTATTGTACTACTAAAGTAGTATGGGATGCACTGCTAACTATGTGTGAGGGAAGCAGTGAAGTTGTGGAGACTAGCAAAGATAAGCCGGTTAATCAGTATAGAACATTTCATCACTCCAAATGGGAGTCCATATCTAACAACTGCAAAGATTTGTGCAATTGGTAAATGAATTTGAAGTCATAGGAGTCACTTATAAAGTCAAAGAGTTAAACAAGAAAATGTTGCATAGTCTTCTAGAGTCCTGGAAACAAAATGTGACCATGTTGAAGAACACTCTTGATCTTGAAAGTACTACTCTAGATATAATTATAGCCAAGATAGAAGCACTGGAACTAGATGAAAGAAGCAAAAACTTAGGAGGACCCAAAGTGATTGAGGCATACAAGTTTCCACTAGACTCACGCTCTGTGGAAAATACCTTCATTACTGAGGAGGATGATTTTATCTCTTCAAGAGATCAACTAAAAACCAGCAGATTCATTGCCACTTCACCAATAAACAATCCATCAACATCATCCCAAGCATCAGGATTCACTACAACTCCTACAAACACTCCTGATGATACAAGATCTAAAGAACAAAAGGCAACTTACAATGCCTTTGTTGCCAGCTTTGAAGCTTATCTAGGAGGAAGACTCACCTATGCACATCTGATCCAGGAAGATTTAGAAGAAATGGATCCGGATGATGTAGAAGAAATGGATCTGGAATGGCAAATGCCATGATTGCTATGAGAGCTAAAAAGTTTTTTTAGAAAGGAAAGAAAGCTCAGACTTATTAAAAACACCAAGCTTGGGTATGACAAATCCAAAGTGAAGTGCTTCAACTGTGGCATGATTGGCCATTTCACTAGAGTATGCAACGCCCCCAAAAGAATAACTTTCAAAGGAATTCACAGAGCCAGTCATCCTCACAGCCAAACTCAAGTTTTCACTCCAATCATCCTCAGCAACAGTATCATCACCAACAACAACATCAAACATATCAGACTCGACCTCAACCGACAAATCAAGGTCATGGAAGCAGTTAGTCAACTGCAAGTGCTCTTGTGATTAAGCAAGATAAAGTATGTGACTACAGCCTGTATGCAGATGAAGTAAAACCTCAATTCCAAAATCATGCACTCATGGCTCACATCAGCGATGGTTCATC
This sequence comes from Flaveria trinervia, assembly GCA_025506515.1. NCBI lineage: Eukaryota > Viridiplantae > Streptophyta > Magnoliopsida > Asterales > Asteraceae > Flaveria > Flaveria trinervia. Next base: position 67,063,256 of record CM046451.1, on the reverse strand, counting down.
TCCCATGCATTCTGAGGTAAAATCTAACTTGTATAGTGATAAATGCATTACTGAACTACAAGGTTATAAAGGGCATAACCATAAACTTGTAGACAAAATAAAAGAGGAAAAGGTTAAGTCAGAGATGCTCAAGAGTGAAATAAAAGGCTTTAAAATCAAAATAAAATCTCTCATCTCTGACATTGAAAAACTGCATGGTGAAAAGTACACTCTTGCAGTTGAGAGTGAGCAACTGACTGAAAAGTTAGCTCAATCTAAAGCTGAACATACACTCACTGAAGTGAAACAAGAAAAGTTTCAACTTTCTTTAGTCAACCTGTATGAGATGCTTGACTCTCAAAAGGATCTCAAGATATGTCTGGAATCAGGTATAACTCTTATCCTCCACCATACAATCACAAATACACTATCATGCGTGACTATGTTACACTCAATGAGAAAATTGAACCTAACACTATTGAACCAAAAACCATAGTAAAACATATCACAAATCCTCTAAATCAACCAAATGTTTACACTGAAACAAATAAGGATAAAATAAGATAAGAACACCCAATTAAAATCAAAGAGTGTTCAGACAAAACAGTGAGTGTCATCAAACCCACAAGCCCTATAAAGGCAATTATTCCATTTGTGAAATTCATACCTGCTATTTCAAAAGGTAAAAAGAATTTTGTAAAGTTAGTGAAACCCTCTACTGAAAGCACTTCTGATAATGAGATTATATCTCTAAACAATTCAAGCAAATCAGCCAAGGTTTCATAGCAAAAAATACAAATAAAACTCATTGATTTCAACATCAAAAATTCAGTCATACCCTCAATCTTCTAAATTAAGACAGGGAGTTGGCTTTGACATATGCAACAAGGAGCATGTAGGTCAGTTTGACAAAGAGGTATAGAAAGGGTTGAAGAAACAAAAATAGCCCAGAAAATTTAACAAAAGTAGTTGTTGGGGCTCAACAATTGAATAAACTGAAGCTTACCAAGTCATAATTACACACAACTAAAGATCTCATTGTACAAGTTCAAAGACCAAGTTGATTACAACAAAAACAACAATAGAAGACAAGACGAAATGACAAAGTGAAGATCAAGACTATTAGAAAAGTCAAAATTAGGTCATTTTGTAATAATCATATAAATAGACCCACTAGTGCATTTTTGCAAGTGTGGCTTTTTGTGTTTGTGTTTCTCATGGTGTGAATCACCACCCAAGGAGAAATTCTCTCCTTTGAGTGGGTTTGTTTGATTTCACCAGCCATCTTCGATTCTCATTGTAAATTGTTTATCAACATCAATGAAATCGTAAGATTATTATTATCCATCTCTTTGTTCTTTGATTCATGGTTTCACTTCAAAAGAAACAAAAAAACTCACTGATTTCAACATCAAAAATTTAGTCAGACCCGCAATCTTCAAATTAAGACAGGGAGTTGGCTTTGACATATGCAACAAGGAGCATGTAGATCAGTTTGAGAAAGAGGTAAAGAAAGGGTTGAAGAAACAAAAACAACCCAGAACATTTAACAAAAGTAGTGTTGTGAAGCAAGCTATAAAAGGGGCTGATTTTGATTACTCCCCTAAGCAAAAGAAAGCGACTCAACTAAAAAGGAGTAACACAAAAGAAATATGGAAGAGTCAAAGAAACAAATATCACATCTTTACGGAAAAGTTTGACGTTCCCAAACCTAAAATGACATTGGATAATCAAAAAACAATTTAAATTCCTTCAAAAGAATAGAGACCAAGGTTTCATTACTCCTTTGACTCATCAGATGATATTGATGAGATGACACAATCAAAATACCACAAGCAATCTCCCAGGTCACCTCTAAATAGATCACAATTTAGAAGACTGTACCAAGATGTCACTATCATGGATAGGAACAAGAAAACTAAGACCATTATGGCTTGGGTTCCATATTTTAATTAGTTCTTTTTGTGCCTATAGGGTCATCCATATAGGTCTAATAGCCTATGGTATGTGGATGGTGGGTGTTCCTGACACATGACTAGATATCGTTCCCTCCTTCATGACTTCAAGCTAATACAAGGAACTACTGTGGCATTTGGAGGAGATTCATAAGGTGGAAGAATTACTCGTGAAGGATCTGTGACAAGTGGGATACTGAGCTTTCTATAGTGAACTACTATGAACAACTAAATTTCAATCTTCTAAACGTGTCTTAGATTTATGAAAAGAAATATTCAACTCACTTTACCGACACTCGTTGCTACATTTTGAAACCAGGATTTCAGATCTCTAAAGAATGGGTTGTCCTAAACACTTCGAGGAAAAATAACACCTACAACTTTAAACCAATAGAAGAAACATGTGTTTTGTCAAATGCATCATTTGATGAGTCCCAGCTTTCGCATCGACGTTTAGGGCACACAAACTTTAAAAACATGAACAGATTAGTCAAAGGAAACCATGGAATTGGTCTTCCCCAAAAAGAATTTCATTTTGTTATCACTATTCAGCATGCCTCAAAGGAAAACAACATAAATCTTCTCACAAATCCAAGCTGGTGAACACAAACAATACTCCATTGAAGCTACTTCATATGGATCTGTTCGGACCAACTCATGTTATGAGCATTAGAAAGACACAGTATTGTTTGGTGATCATTGATGACTTTTCAAGATTTACATGGCTTTTCTTCTTACTTCATAAAAATGAGGCATCCTAAATAATAAAAGACTTTATCACAAAAATTGAAAACCAACTTGATCATAAGGTTAAAACAATAAGAAGTGATATTTGAACTGAGTTTAAAAATGAATACATGTGTTCATTTTGTACAACCAAAGGCATTGCTCATCAATTCAGTGCAGCTAGAACTCCTCAACAAAATGGGATAGCTGAAAGGAGAAATAGAACACTAATTGAAGCAGCAAGAACAATGCGAGCCGATGCTAAACTAGCTATTACCTTTTGGGCAGAGGCAGTTAACACATCGTGCTTTGTACAAAATCAAACTGTGATTGTAAAAGAAAGTAATATGACTCCATATGAACTGTTGTTTCATAGCAAACCATTTATTGGATTTTTTAGGTCATTTGGTAGTCCTCTCTCAATATTGAACACCCAAGACTACTCACGAAAGTTTTCATCTAAGTCTGATGAAGGATTCTTTATAGGTTATTCTTCTGTTTCAAAGGCTTATAGGGTGTTTTATCCTAGATTAAACATTATTGATGAATCAACAAATATTCAATTCAAGGAACACGTGTTTCCCAAATCTACAAATGGTCCCGACTGGTTGTTTGATATTGACTCATTTACAAAGTCATTTGATCAATTACAATTGCATGATGCAGGAAATCTATATTCAACTGAAACTTATTCAGGTGTATAAAGAAGAGATGACTTTCCATTGATTCCTCCTACAACTGTTGAGCACATGAATGAAGATGTTCCTCTCCAAGCTTATCCGGTCAGACAAGAATCACAAAATCAAAGTTTTTCAAATGAAGTCGGTCCAAGCTTCTTACCATCACATTCAGAAGATCTGTCAACAGAAATAAGAAATAAAAAACAAACTACTCCTCCAGCTGAACCGAAAGAACATCAAATGATGGAAGCAATCAAAGTTCTCATGATGCTGAAGCAATCAATGAAATGCAGTCAGATTATCTTAATTTTTCGCCAACAGTCTATGATGAATACGGCTCTCACCATAATGATCTGAATGTCTCCAATCATGATGTAAACATTGCTGGGGACTCAATTCCATTGACCAGAATACACAAGAATCATCCAGTTGAAAGCATTATTGGTGAACTTAATGAAAGGGTGACAAGAAGCAAGTCAAGTATTGCAAACATTTGTTTGTTCTCTTGCTTTCTTTGTCAAACAGTATCGAGGAACATCAAAGAGGCTCTTCAAGACAATAGTTGGATTGAAGCAATGCAGGAAGAATTACAACAATTCAAGAAGCAAGAAGTATGGCAACTAGTAGACCTTCTCGAAGGAAAATACCTTATTGGCACCAGAGGCTGTACATAAACAAAATTGATCATAGAGGGATCGTCATTAGAAATAAAGCAAGGATACTGGCATAGTGTTACACTTAAGAAGAAGGAATTGATTATGATGAAGTGTTTGCACCTGTTGCCCGATTAGAAGCAATAAGAATCTTTCTTGCATATTCTGCATCCATGAAGTTCACTGTTTATCAAATGGATGTGAAGTGTGCATTCTTATATGGAAGGATTGTTGAAGAAGTCTATGTGAGTCGACCACCTGGCTTTGAAGATGTAGATTTCCCTCACAGGGTGTACAAGCTAGACAAAGCCATGTATGGTATTCATCAAGCTCCAAGAAAGTGGTATGAGAATTTATCATCCTTTCTTCTCGAAAATGGATATCACAGAGGAAAGATTGATCAGACTCTTTTCAGAAAAAGAAGCAGAAAAGACATGTTGCTAGTCCAGATCTATGTGCTTGATATTATATTTGGCTCAACAAACAAGCAACTTGTAAAGACTTTGAAGACCTTATGCATTCAAAATTTCAAATGAGTGCATGGGGAACTCACTTTCTTTCTAGGGGTGCAAGTCCAACAAACTGCAGATGGAATCTTCATCAATCAATCAAAATATGTAGACATAATGCTGAAGAAATTCCACTTCGCTGATTGTCAGTCTATTAGAACCCCTATGGATACTAAAATGAAAATTGGACCTAATCCATAAGGTAATCAGTGTATTAGATTCACTATCGATCTATGATCGGTTCACTTATGTATCTAACAGCTAGTAGGCCTGACATTATGTTTGGTGTTTGTGTGTGTGCCAGATATCAAGCTGATCCTAAGGAATCTCATGTAAATGTTGTCAAGAGGTATTCAGATATCTTAAGGGCAAACTAGCTCTTGGTTATGGTATCCAATGAAGGAGACTTCAATCTTTATGCCTTCACTCACAGTGATTATGGAGGAAGAAACTTTAATAGGAAATCCACTTCTGGCGGTTGTCAATTTTTTGGTCCCAGACTGGTCTCCTGGCAGTGCAAGAAGCAAACAAACGTATCTGTCTCAACAGTAGAAGCTGAGTATATTGCAACATCAGCCTGTTGCTCTCAAGTCCTCTGGATTCAAAACCTTATGCTTGATTATGGTTTTAACTTCTTGCACACATCAATTCACATTGATAACATAACAGTTGTTTTCATTACTAATAATCCAGTTCAGCACTCAAAAACAAATCACATTGAAATCAGATATCACTTTTTGAGAGACTGTGCTGAAAAGGGATTAATCAAATGGATTCAAGTACCCATTGAAAATCAATTGGCTGATTTGTTTACCAAGGCATTTGAACGTAGTAGGTTTGAATTCCTAGTTCAATCAATTGCCATGATTCACCTTGAGTAAAATAAACCAAAACATGAAAAAAAATTATTAAACATTATAACAAAATCACAAAAGAAGTGTATTTTGATGAAGAAAAGAATGTCAATGGGAAATGATATAATTACAGTCGTTATATCAATCACTATGCTTAAGTTCAAAATTTGAAAGACTGTCATGACTTACCATATATGTTGGTAGGCTGAACTTAGAAGAGAAGATACACGTAGTGATGAATTAAAATCTTATTCAAGGGTGAAACACTCATCTCAAAGTACTGGTATGTATTGCCTTATCTGAGTGTATGTGTGTGTAGTAACCTAAACACACTAGGTAATGATCTTTATGAACCTCTTTCACCCACATCAAGTTTCATCTTTGTTTTGCTGAGCAAAGACCTGATGAAAGAAGCACATAGTCCAGATTAATTGATCCAAAAGTTTCCTATTGAGGAACACATCCAAAGTGAAGTGAAAAGAATCCCAATGTGGATCATCATGAAAAGAATCAAAGTAAAAGAATCCCAACGAGGATTAGTGAAAATGAGATCTCTTAACGTAAGTAACCTGGTCAAGAAAGTTGTAAAAAAGTTCTACCATGCAGTACATAAGGATGGTTGTGTTGGGTTTGTTAGAACATAGAACAAAGTTTAACCTTTTAAACTTTCAGAAAAACACAGCGGAAAAGATATTGAAACATGATTGTAAAGCTGAAATTTCATGTTCTTATGGTGACATATATATGTATAAAACAAACCCAAACCCAAAGGATCATTATATGTGAATAAGCAAGCTATGAAACATATGTAAATGAGTCGACCAAGAATGTGATGTTGGATGCTCAAATCTCGGCCAAGGCTCCAAGGAAGGACCCCTCAAGCTTGTATACCCCAAGCTAACTTGCAAACACCACTTCTTGCTAGGGAGATGAACACCAAATGAGTCCAAAGCCTCTCCAAATAATGCTGGAACTCGAGAGTTTCTAGAGAGAGATTGGAGCTGCTGATCTTTGTTTTGCATGTATGAAAGAGATATAAGTCTTGAGTGTGGGACTAGTAGTAAAAGGTGTAGTTTTCAAGAGAGAAAATGGACCTCTCATAGGAGAGGGGGGCGGCCAAAATAAGGTCCCCAAATTAAGTTCCCCCCCCCCCCCCAAAACGAATCACCCAATTTTATATAACTAGTCCCTTATAAGTTGTACAATTAACATATACACTCTTTTATTATTTAATGTTATCTAACTAACTTAAATAAAACTAAGTAATATTCTTAAACAAAATATCCTAATAAGTTGTTGCATCTCATATGCTACTTATTTAGAAAACCCATTTTCTATATTGGTGTTATTATTTAATTGCATGATCATATCATCAATTGAATAATTGTCGGTTATTGCAAACCTTATTATTGGGTATAACCCAACTTGGATCATGACATACTAACCGCATCAATGTTCTATGTGTCTTGGGCATATAGAATCCAATAGGTTGATCATTCTATGCTTCTGTGTATGAGGTACATATTGAATAATTAAGTCAAACAAAACATGATAAATGTCACATGCATTAAAATATCAACATGGTATGAGTTTAAGAGGACAAACATACCTTCCATCAACAACTTCATAAATATGTCCATTTTATCATAAAGAATGCACATGTGTAATGTAAGATTGATATGACCCTAACAATATATATATATACTTCTCTTCATTATTAATAACCAAAATAAATTTATATTCAAAAGGTTTTAAATCTTTAAAGTTTCTAGCTAGATGTGGACATAAACTTTAGGGGGAGTAATTTAAATTTTTTGTCTTAGTTTGTATAAACATTTACTATCTTAAATTACTATCATAAAACTTCAAAACAAATCAACAAGAAAATGTATGTGTTGGTTCATAAGTTATACCATAGTATCTCAACATGAGTTGATTCTTGGAAGAACAAAAAGTCCAAGATCAGTCAAACAATGGGAAACTTGTATCACCTCTGGCATACAAGTCAATCCAAGTAGGAATTGACAACCCCAACAACAGTAAACAAATTCATAGGAGAATTCAATCAAAAATAGTTCTTCATAACAAGAAAAACCAAAAAAACATAATCTTTGATTAAGTACAAAAGTTAATGCAGGTACGTGCATTGGTTAATGCAGGTGAAAGTAACCCATGCATATAACTAATGTGGGTAACTGTTATGTCAAGTGAAATAATGCGGACAAAGAGTTACTCTACCGTATTGGAGTCTAACAAGTAGACATGAAAAGTTGGTGTTAAAACATATGCGAACAAAAGTGTTCTACGCATTTGTTAATGCGGATGATAACTTCACTTCCGCATTTGTTTTACTCATCTGCACTTGTGCGTGTGTGTAACATCAAAACTTTTCATGAACTTTCAAAAGGAATAAACAAGTGCATAATCTCTTCTGTTACCATAGATGATGCTCAAGTAAATATGGAAGTTTTACACTACCGCATTTGCTACAGTGAGCAAATGCTGAACAAGTTTGATCAACCGCATTTGCTACAGTGAGCAAATGCTGAACAAGTTTGATCAACCACATTTGCTACAGTGAGCAAATGTTAACAAGTTTTGTCAACTGCATTTGCTACAGTGAGCAAATGCTAAAGAAGTTTGATCAACCGCATTTCCTACAGTGAGCAAATGCTAAACAAGTTTGATCAACCGCATTTGCTACAGTGAGCAAAATACTGAACAAGTTCAATCAACCATGTTTTCTAGAGTGCACAAAATGCTGATGAACTTTGTTCTTCCGTATCTGCAATAGTGCACAAATGCGTATAGGAGAAATCTTAAGTATTCAACTTCCATATTTACATAATACACAAATGCGGATGTCCAAATTCTTAAGTATAATACACAATGCGGATGTCCAAATTCTTAAGTTTTACTCTTCCACATTCGCAATAGTAAGCAAATACGGATGTCTAAAACATTTCCGCATTTGCTACAGTGTGAACTTAAAGTGACCACATTTGTTCTAAAACTTGTAAAAGAAACTTGTAAATGTTATTATTTGAGTATTTAAAGCACGATTCCAAAGGTCATGTAGTACTTTCCAAATTCGAATGACTTTAAAGTGCGACGAGCAAAATACACACCGTTCATCTTCATCAACCATCATCATCTGTTAATAATCAAAGATCTTAGCTTCATCTTTTTTGTCCTCATCTTGATTATACTCTAAAATATTGTCAAACTTAAGGTGAAACATTCAACATTTTATAATCTAAATGTCGAACACTTGGATGATAATGAACTTAGAATCCTAGGGTAATGAAGATCACTCAAAATCAGACTTATGCTAAGAAAATATGAACATTTTTTACTTGAATGAGCATGCAAACTAATAAGAATATTAACCAACAACAAAAATTCATAACCATGTTCATCTCAGAAATCAATTCTTGAAATAAAATCATATTAAGGGTCAAACAACTTGAAAATCATCTCTTCAAACATGATAATCAAAAATAACAATGAATAAATCTTGAAAAACATCAAAATTTGAAGTGATTCTTATAGAACAGTACCTTCAGATACTCATCTTTGACCATCAAACGTCAAACTAATGAAGTATGCATAATGTAAAACATATACTTTCATCAATCTAACTCATATGCCTCTAATGCAGGGTAAATCGCTAATCTTACATGGAGCAAGCTCCATAATGTCAGTGGTTTTGGACCCTGAGGTGCCTGAGGTAGAAGGACTCAGAGATATGATCAGATTCATCTCTACTTCAAGGGTAGCTTATGCCATCATAGTCAAACCTATTATCTATGAAAGATATATTAGGTCATTCTAGAGTACGGCTGTAGTAACTGATGTGGATGGTGAAAAGAATTTAACAAGAAGAATTACTCATGATCTTTCTTTGACCATCACTGAACAAGCTGTGAGACAATGTCTATAGTTTGGTGATGATGCTAACACTCCTGTTGAGTTAGAAGATAAAGAAATTACCACTTTCTTTGCTGATATTGGATATGAAGGAGGTTATAAGGGAAAACAGATTGTAAAAGGACGAGTGGACTTACCATGGAGGTTTCTGATTCACCTATATCAGCATTGCTTGTCCAAAAGAAAAACTAGATGGAATGACACCCATCTGACCACCTCTCATCCATATGTGCCTTATGCACCAATAGACTATTCAACATGTCAACATATGTGTTCAATGGCCTAAACACAAACATACACAAATGAAGAAGGCATATGTTCTTATGTACCTAAGATTTCTGCAATGTCTAATCAATGAAGCATTTCCTGACCTTGTACTGGAAGGACCTACTTTGCACATTCCTCACTATGATGCCAAGTCTTACAAGTATATCAAGAAAAGAGATCCACGAAATTTCTATAGTGGTGCACACTCTCCTCTATTACCATAGATGCTTCAGCAGATCAATATTGAAGAACAAATAAAGAACAGAATGCTCCTGTTGATGAGCCCATTCAAGAAGAGGTACAAGATGCTCGTGATCAGTAAGCTGCTGATGAGCATGTTGAGGAAAGGGTTGAAGGTCATAAGTCAGTGTCACCCCAGGTGGATGAAGGGGGTGATTTCATACTGGACCTCATGTTCATGACATGGCATCTCCCTTTGCACCATCACCATTACCATCACCCCACATAACACCAACTACTTCACTTCATAGATCACCTATCCCATCACCACAAGCAAAACCAATTACTCCACCAATATCTCCACCTCAACACTCTCCAATATCACCAACTCAACCATCCCCTGCCAATACTAAACCAGCAAGATTTGGAGATTCTACTAGCTCATCTCAGAAATCCAAATCAACTTTTGATAAGGAGGAACACCCTAGCCAATTGCCTGTAAAGAAAGCCACTTCTGAGGCTACTCCTTTAGAGAGCTATGTTGAACCAAGGGTGAATAAACAAGATGAAAAGGATGAGCTTATCGCTGAACTTATGCAAAAAGTAGCAAAGTTAGAAAGATTGTTGACAGTAGATAAGCATCATTCAAGACATATCTTGTTAGAACTTGATGGGAAGGAGGCTGAGCTGAAAGAAGTGAAAGAAAAATATGAGGCTGAAAAGATATATAAAGAAAAGGAGATAGAGAACTTAAAAGCTGGTCTTCAACAATCAAGGGATGAGATAAGTGGTCATGTGGACACTCTATCCATTCAAACAATTGCTGTGGAAGAGCAGGAAGAGCATATTGAAGAGCAAGATTAGATTATTATCAACTTGCAGAAACATAATGAATTTCTAAACAAAAGAGTAGTTAAACTTGAGATGCTTGTTGAAATCAAAAGTAAGGTTGAATCAGAAGTAAAGAAAGTTGGTGAGAGATAAGATGAGTCTGAGAGCTCTTCTAGGGAGAGTAGTGATGACTCTCCTCCTGGTAAATGTATGAGATTCTGTGAAACAGAAGTAGAACCAAGCAAGACAAAGCAATATGAGTCTAGCCTGGAAATGGTAGTCTACTCAGAGACAACAACTAGTATGCACACTGAAGAGGCTGAATTTAATGACATGATCAATTCTCTAGATAGATTCACATTAGAAGAATCCATCATTGATGATGAGTTCTTGGATTTTATAGTTGATCAAAGGACTGTTATTGAACCCATAGTGGTTATTCCTCAATCTCTTTGTCCTCTAGAGAAGGAATTAAGCTTACAAATAGTTCCTGCTATGTCACTATCTGATGAACAAAAAGAGATGATTAGAAAATTATGTGAAGAGCAAAGAGAGAGAGAAGTAAAAGTTGTTGCTTACCATGAACAAGTACAAACAGAGGTTTAAAAGGTGCCTCAATAAGTTGAAATGCATGAATCCTCATCTGGTCTTTCAATGCAAACTCATGCCAGGAGGAGGAAGTACTTGACTGAAAAGGCTAAGGGATAGAGGCCGATAGAAGAGGAAGAACTAGTTAAGAAAGCAAACAAGATCATCCTAGAAGCCTTGCTGCTATAGTAGAATTTGGGAAGAACATGAGCAAGCAGAAGCTCAAATGAAGAAGCAAGCTGTTTTTGTTAACCTTAAAGAAAGGGAGATTGAAGGAGGCTATGTGGCTGATGAGCCAATAGCAGCTGATAGTCATGTGCTACAAGAAATGGTTTAAAAAGCATAAACAGATGATCTAATGGCGAAAGCCATGTTTTTTATTAATCATGGCTATGATCCTGATGAAGTTTTCAGCATGACTTATGAGGGAATGAAAGAAGAAGAAGATAAAGTAAACAAACTGCTGGACGCAACATTTGAGACTGAGTATGAGAAAACTCTTTCTCCAAAGGCTATTGTGCACAAACCATCATCCATGAAGAAGCAAACATCAACTCCTCAACCTTTATATCCTGATCTCTATAATATGTCTGATAGGGAAATAAAGGATTATCTTTCAAGACAAGGGTTCACAAGAAGGAAGCTTGGAAGCATGAAAACAAACTCCCTAAGGCTGCCACCCTCAGGTTGATAAATGAAAAGAAAGAAATGCTCAAGAAGATAGAAGAAGAAATCACTAACCAAAAGCCTAGAACAAGAGTGTCAGCTCAAGACATGCGACTTACCCATGGAGATCAAAACTCTTTGGCACCTGTACTTCATAGATATCTTGAGTGGTTTGCTAAACCTTCCCAATTGAAACTTCAAGAAGGTCTGACCACTATTGAGATGATCAGAGGTGAGTCTACTCCTAAGGGCAAAACTTATTACTGAAAGCCAAAAGGATCTCAGGGCTGGTCTAATTCTTTATAGAGTACTCTGCTCTTGTAAATGCCCTGGAGAATCTTGACTTTAACGAACTGGCTAACTTGAACTTCAAATCACTGAAAGCATCTATATGAGGAAAGATAGGTCATTCTTTAACCCTCTTGAAAAGAAACGGACAAAACCAGCAGAGGAGGTTGTGTTTCCATAGCTAAGAGTGAAACCAACAGAGTCTTTAAAAAGAATGATGGTGTCTGGCACCCATTCCTCCATACCAATCTCTATTATGTACTATGATGAAACGACTTATGAGTTGGTAATAGAAAGAAAATAGGGAGGAAAGAAGGGGTAGAAATAAGACTGTTTAGTGGATATGAAGTGAGGCTACTAGATGATATTACATCCACTATATCTACACCAGACATTTCAGAGAAATAACCAACAAACTACGAGAACAGGACATGCACATCTTCCTAAAGTGCATTAAGCTGCTGAAAATGCATATGATCAAATCTTTGCCAAGAGGGAAAAGAGAAAGAAGAAAAAGGCTCCTTTGCAGCTGGGAACATAGTGAAGCTGGAAGTTGATGTAGATGGAGCTCTATTGATTCATAGGGACGGGTTGTCCACTTTATCAAGATGGGAACCAGTTTCTCTCAAGAAACTGTCACTGGAAGCCATCTACCCCATGAGTCAGATGAGGATACATGTTTGAATAGAGAAAAGATGTCAGATTCTAATGACTTTTTCAATATGATAAAGGCCCTTTTGGATCCATCACAAGAAGAACCTCTAGTGCCTTCACAAAACCAACAGAATCCTCACAACATCAACCACCACCAAACCATTGAAGAAATAGGTTGTAGAATCCTTAGGGGAGTATTGTTGGACCCTAAAAGGATCATACATGCAATTCAATTGGGGAGTTGTTGGTTGTTCTACTGGAAACTCCCCAAGTCCAAAAAGTAATACGGATGAAGAATCTGCTAAGAAGAACCAAGTTATGACTAACCACATTTGTAAATGCGAAAGACATACAATAAATGCTAACAAGTGTTTGTTCTTCCGCATTAACAAATATGAATAGTCAAAAAGATATGCAGACAAGACATGTTCATCAGCATTTGCAAATGCAAATGACTAGCAACAAATGTGCATAAGTGTTTGTTCAACCGCATTACCTAATGCGGATGACCAACTACTAATGCAGATAACAAGAGAAGAAATGTTGATCAAGTTCAACTTATTCGCATTTGTCAATGCGGATAACAGTAGAAATGCTGATGAAGACTTAAACTACTTTTGATAAATAGGTCAGGGGTAGTTTAGTCATTTTGTATAAAAGTCATCTTGTCAGCCTATAAATAGAATAGAAACCTTGTAAATGAGGTGACTGTTGATAGACAATTAGAATATTTTGTATTCCACATTTTCAAGGTGTATTTATTACTGTTTAATGCTCAACCTTAGCACGTTTTGTAATCAATCATCTTCATCAATATATACAAGCATTTATGAGTATCTTCTTGCATTAACTGTTCATTTATTGTTTGTTTCCATCATTAAATCTTTGACTCAATCACTATATTCGATCCTAGTGAGAATCTTAATCTTGCCACCCAGTCACAGGGTCTCTCCAGCAATGTGAGTAAAGTTCTCAAACTTTTGCTTCAATGAATATTTCTTTGACTCGTTGGAGTTTGCGTACATGTTGGTTAAGGCATCAAACAGTTCTTTAGCAAACTGAAAATGCTCAAAACCCACCATGATGGAGTTAGGTATAGCAGTCATCAGAATAGTCATGGCCTTGCCATTAATGTCATGTGGTTTGTGGTCTTCTTCAGAGTAATCTTCCACTGCCTTCTCTATCCTTGCACCACCTACAACAAGTGTTGCAACCTTTGGCTTGTAAGGGCCATTGGCAATAGATCTCCACATTCGGCTGTCTTGATATCTAATGAACCCTTCAATACGTCTACTCTATTGTTTGAAGTTTTGTGGGGTGACGATAGGTGCTTTAGTCATTGTTCCCATTTCGCATTCAGATTTCTGGTTAAGGGCCATTTTGAGTGTAGTGAGTAGGTGAGTGAAGAAGAGGTTGATTAGGATGGTAAGATCACACAATCAAGAGCCTAAAAAGATCTTATACCAATTGCAGGATCGGTTTTTGTACTCAACACAAGGGGCCTAACATCAAAGGCGTAGGTTGATATCTCTAGTTAAGGATGTAATTCTTTTTTTCTCAAATTCACTAAGTTATACTCAGTTTTTGATGAAGAAGAATCCTTCTAAGAGTTAATGATAATATACTAAATAAATCAAAGCAAACACAAGAGAATAGTTTTTCAACATACTTGTATATTATTCACAACTGAAAGTATTACAAGACTCTTACAAACATGATACATGAGTTACAATAAGAAGCTATAGATACTACTACCTACCACTAGATATATTTTGATACTAGCTGGAAACCTTATACTAAATCAAATACTACAAAGCTAGAGTAAAGGTATCTTAGATAAAGCATTATTTATGATGAGGTAGTCATGAAATGTCCATGACTTATCTTTTGTCACTAACTAAATTTGGCAATAGTTCTAAGTGATAAAGGTGAACAATGGAATAAAGTATGGTCAACTACATGGGTTTTTACAGAAAACGCCATGCAGTAATTAGAGGTCTAAAGCAAAGTGTCAAAGGGAGCATACTTATGTCCACTGATTCATAGTAGCTACTTTCGAAGGTTAACTGGCTTCGGAAGAACTTGTTCTTCTGAAGCCACTTATACTTCGAAAGTGGCTACTTTTTCCGAGGCTTCCTTGGGATTTCATACTTCGGAAGTTGTTGTCTTCATTTCTTCTAGGTTTAGAAGCTTCGGAATAGTGGAGACTTTGTCTTCGGAACTTGGAGTTTTCCTTCAGAAGTTGATCTTGCACTTGACTTTGAAGGAACTCCATTGTCTTTGAAAGTTCCACTCTTAGCTTCGAAAGTACTTTATTTGTTCTACCAAAATAGTTTAAGTGTTTGGTTTTGGTTGCACTAGCCTTTCTAAATTCAACATAGGTTTCACATCAAATATACAAGTAACGACGACAAACATACCATCTTATCGTTTCTCACGATCAACAAAAAACCCTAGTAATCGTCATATCACCACACCAAAAATCAATAACATGGTCATAGCTTAAAATTTTGGTAGCAATTATTATTTGCTTCTTTGTAATCATTAATTAGTTAAAATTTTATTCAAAACATTATTCATTGAATATTGTTGATAATGTTTGAGCATTTATTTTTTTTCTTTGGACTTGATATTTATTAATTAATAAATTAAATAATGATAATTGGTAATTCCACGATCATTACTCCGAAACCAATCTAACACTCGTAATCTCATTGCCATCCTTGATTTACATGGTATCAAAGCCAAGTGCTCATTGATCTAGGTCGATTGATCTATTGGTGTTAGAAGTGTTTAATTGAATAGATCTACAGTTTTCTGATTGATCTATAGTTTTCAAGCAAAAGTAATCTGGTGTGAAAAAAATAAGATCAATAAATTAGTGATTTATCTTTCAAAAAATCGTGTCATTGCTTGGTTAACATTGATCTATATTTAAATTAATTGAACCATGGATATGTGTTATTGGATAACTTTTATTAAATGTTCATAAGAAACTTTGTTTTAGTTAAAACTTCAATATTTGACTAAAATGAGTAGTTGTGTCAATGGATCATCGTACTAGCCTCCAAGGTTAGAAACAAAAGCAGACTTTAGTTCCTGGAAGATTAAGTTCAGGAATCATGTGAACTACGCTGATTCTGACTTATGGGTATCTATAACTAAAGATCCTTATATTCCACCCACCTTTAGCTAGATTATAATGGCAAAAATGAACACATAAGTACAAAAGATCTATCACCTAACAATGTTAAAAAGGTTAAAGTTGATATTAGAGCATACATTTTGCTCAGTATGGCTTTACCTAAAGAGATACTAATCAGGTATGAGAATTATAAAAGAACAAATTTCTTGTGGAAGATACTTTATACTCTTTGTGAAGGGAGTGATGAAATCAGAAGCATTAGGAAGGACACACTTTGCTCATAATATGAAACATTTGATCATATTAACAGTGAATCAATTCCTCAACAACTCAATAGGTTTATGCAATTGGTAACCGAGATGAACATGATGGAGTTGAAGTATACAAATGAGGAATTGAACACAAAGTTGCTCCATACTTGGCCTGAAAGTTGGAAGCAAACTGTGTCCATGTTCAACAACACCATAGATCTCAAAGCAATCGGCTTAGATACATTGGTAGCTAAAGTTGAGGGCCTTGAAATGGATGAAAAATCAAGAAACAAGAGTGTAAGAACACATTTCACACCTTATCATTTTAAAGAAACTAAAAGTGCTAGAAGTGCTTTTATCTCTAACAATGATAGTGACAACTCTTGTACATTGAGTGAAGATGAAGAAGTGAGCTTTTATGCATCAAAGCAATCAAAGAAATCTTCTCAAAGTAAATGAGGAAAGGAAAAAGGAAGACAAGATGATAGAAAAGATGCATGTACATCAATAGCAAAGTCTTTAACAAACAACAACCAAGCAGAGCCAATCATTATGATTCTAGATTCTGTGGAACAAAAAGTAGCATTTGCAACATTTAGTTCAAGTTTTCAAGCCTACTTGGGAACCACGTTAACACATGCAAATGTGTACTAACAAGACTTGGAAGAACTACATCTAGATGTAGTAGAGGAGATTGATCTTCAAAGGCAAATGTCAATGATTGCTTATAGAACCAAACAATACTTGAGAAGAAACAAAAATTTTGTTGCAGCAAGCAAAGCATCAAATATTGGTGTTGATAAGTCAATGGTAAGATGTTTCAAATGCAATCTCTATGTGCACTTCTCAAGAGAATGTAATCAACAACCAAATCCTGACATGAGACAACAATGGCAACATGAGTCTCATCAGCATCAATATCATCAAATAATATCTCAGAGATCTTATAGACGACCACAGCTAACCAACTCATCTCCACCAGCCACAAATGCATCAGCGGGACCTAGTAATTCTAAAAAACTAGGCTAATTGTTCTCCAAGATGGAACTTATGACTTGAGCATGTATGAGAAGGAATTTTTGGAGAAAATCATGCTCTAATTTCCCACATGGATAACAAAGTTCCACATGGATAACAAAGTTTTGGGAGAAAATCAAGCTTTAGTGTGTGTTGAGAAAGTTGAAGGATATAGAGTCCATGCTCAACAATCGGCTAATAAAGTAACAGAAATAATGATTTTGAATGAATCTCATGTAAGATAACATAAATTATATCAATTCAAAATTAACTCTTTACAAAAGGACTTAGATAAATTTGTTTCGGAAATTTATAGCTTAAAAGCCCAATTTGAGCATCTAACTACTCCCTTAACTAAATCCATAGCTGATCATGCATCAACTGAAGTGAAAGTTCAAGAGTTTTAACCTTCATCTCAACAATATGAGAAATTATTGAATTCTCATATTGAATCAAAGAACAGGTATGGGTTGGGATATAATGTTGTTGTACCTTCTCTAAATGATAACTATACAACTTTACCTGAATCAAAGACAAATAGCTTATCAAACCATTTTGTGCCATGCACCATGTTTGAAATGAAATGTACTAAACAAGTTAATAACAATGAATCTGAGGTGAGTGAAACTAAGTCTTTTGAATCAAATAAAATCAAACAAAATGAATCAGGTTTGACTTTGATGGCTATGTAGAATTGGATGATTCTGATGAACATGATGATAACTCTATGGGTCAACTTAACATTGGTAAGAATGTTTCATTTGAAACGATCATTCCCAAAGTACTTGAGCAAAAAAAATTGTCATACACTCCAAAGCAAGAAACATGTTGAAAACTATTTGCAAGTGAATAGCTCACCTATATGAAGGTCTTCAAGTACTTCATCAGCAACAAAAAACCTTCAACTTAAGTGATTGAGAAGCGTAAATATACTAAATTACATAAATCTTCCTTAGAAACATAAAAGAAGCAAGTGTTAGTAGAACTGGTCGAGAAGAAGAAACATCCTTTAGAAGCATATCTATGCAAATACAAATATACTAAATCAGTAGATAATCTCTCAAAAGCAAAAGAAACAACCAATAAGAAAACAATTAAAAAAGGCGTGATCTCAAAGCAAAAACTTCAACTATATACATGACACTTTTGACATCATGTCAATAAAAGGAAAGGAGTCTGCTTCAATAAAGTTTGAGAAGGAAGTCAAGACTCAAAGTCAACAAAAGAAGAAGAAATTGATTAGGTCTGATAATGAGTGAGAAGAAAGTTTACAAATGGTATGACATGAAAAATCACAACACTAAAGACTGTTACTTCAATAGCTATTGCTCCATCTAGAATATGAACAATCACATGACTTCAGATAATTAGTTCAACAAACATTGTGCTATTTGTAATGAAAATAACCATTCCACTCAGGAATGTTATTTTAACAAGAAGAACAAGACAAAGTGCACAAAGAAGAAACAACCTGAGAAGGATGAATTAGAATATCAATCAAGTGAAGATCAATAAGATTCAAGATTAAATAAGCAACAAAACCAAAAACAAATGGTGACAAAACTATAAGAGAAATCATTAGTTGATAGTGAACCTTTAAAGAAAAGACAACCTAAACAGAAATCAAAGAGTCCTCAACAGAAATCAAAGACTACGCAACAATCAAAGAGACCTCATAAAAAGGTGGATTTGAATAATAAGAAGTCAAATGCTAATGATACTTTCTTTGATAATTTTGAAAAAGGAACCCATGTTTCACATTTAAAATCAATGGATGATGAAAGTGGTTGTTCATGAAGAAGTTAAAATTTTAGACTCCATAAGATCACCCAAGATCACTAAGTCTTGGGTTTCCTAATCTAATTTAATTCTTCAATTGTGGAGGAACAATCTTGGAGAGCTGACAACAAGTGGTATGTTGACAGCGGTTGTTCCAGACATATGACAAGAAACTGTTTTCTTCTCCATGACTTCAAACATAAAAATGCTTCTTATGTGGCATTTGGTGGGGATAAGAAAGGGAGATAAAATATTGGTGAAGGAATAGTAATTAATGGTATGCTCAAATTAAAGAAAGTAAATTGCTGTGAAATTTTGCAATATAACTTATTGAGTGTGTCTAAAATTTGTGATCAAAATTATACCACATTATTTGATAACACTAATTGCTACATTCTTATGCCAGATTTTGCAATTCCAAAAGATTGGATCTTTCTTAAAGCATCAAGAAAAGAAGATGAATCTTAATAGTGGCATAAAAGACTTGTTCATCCAACTTGAAGAACATGAATAAATTGGTGAAAAATGACTCAGTCATCGGATTGCCAAAGAAAATATTTTCTTGTTCAAACCATTGTCCTTCATGTTGTTGGAGCATATATTGTCATATATAGCGTGTAGGTCGCTTGATGAATAGTCTAGGCTTAATGTAATACACCTGATATGTTGTAAACACATGAAACTGAGTCATTCACAAGAGCATATGCGAATGAGACTCAGTCGTACGACTGAGCCATGCTAATGGACCAATCGTGCGACTGAGAGATGCTATTAGGCCATTCGTAAGACTGAACCATAAGTATTGTCCAGTTGTAGGATTGAACCATACGCATGGTCCAATCATACGAATGGGCCCAGTTGCATCTGATATGGGCTGAGGCCTATAAATACTAGTTTCATTGTGTAGAAAGGTTTTAAAAGAGTGTGCCCGGAGCTTAGGTGCTGCCAGATGAGAGGGGAAATCATGCTTGATCTCCCCTTGCTAAGAGTTGTGATTCTTTTGTTTAACTAGCTTGTAATCACTAAGTTTTATTAATGAAACCATTCTATTATTGTTCGTTCTCTTGTTTGTCTCTTGCTTTTGTTTTCCCTTACGTGAAGAACACACTCGGATGTCAACCGATCATGCGACTTCACAATTGGTATCAGAGCCAGGTTACTACTATAATGATCTAACAATCATTCTAGCAACCCAAGCTCTTGATTTACGGATTTATTTCATGTTCTTTGATGTTAAACCCACTTCATGTTCTTCATGTTTTGCTTAGATCTTGTTACATGTGTTGTTTCTTGGTTAAAATCGAACTCGGAACCACGTTCTTATCACCCTTGTGAATCTTATGATGTCTAGTTTGTTTCGGTTCATGTAAAATTCATCATATTAGTTTGTATCGGTGCATGCAGATCCACTCATACGACTGGACCATGTGACTGGACCAGTCTTATGTCCAGTCGTGCGACTGGACCAGTCTTATGTCCAGTCGTGCGACTGGACCAGTCTTATGTCCTGTCGTGCGACTGGACCAGTCTTATGTCTTGTCTTGCGACTGGACCAGTCTTATGTCCTGTCGTGCGACTCGACCAGTCTTATGTCCTGTCGCGCGACTCGACCAGTCTTATGTCCTGTCGCGCGACTGGACCAGTCTTATGTCCTGTCGCGCGACTGGACCAGGCTTATGTCCTGTCGCGCGACTGGACAGTCTTATGTCCTGTCGCGCGACTGGACCAGTCTTATGTCCTGTCGCGCGACTGGACCAGTCTTATGTCCTGTCGCGCGACTGGACAGTCTTATGTCCTGTCGCGCGATGGACCAGTCTTATGTCCTGTCGCGCGACTGGACCAGTCTTATGTCTGTCGCGCGACTGGACCAGTCTTATGTCCTGTCGCGCGACTGGACCAGTCTTATGTCCTGTCGCGCGACTGGACCAGTCTTATGTCCTGTCGTGCCACTGGACCAGTCTTATGTCCAGTCATGCTACCGGACCAGTCTTATGACCAGTCGCACGAATATATCATTCGTATCATCCTTCACACGAATATGATATTTGTCCTCCATGTCATACGAATGAATGGTGTTCCAGACCAAAAACAATAAAATAAAATCTGGAACTGCCTCTTGCAAAGATTTGAGGATGAGCGAAGCACATTCAACTTTAGGTAATTTTGTCAAATAAGTTCGATGGATACCCCATTATTCGTTGGACTTCTAGAATAGATGAATGTAGTTAGAACACAAAATAAAGAAGAGAAGATGTCGACAGTCGGTGCTGATTTTGTGGGGTAGTCACGAGAATCTGACTCTTTATAGGCCAATCAAGTTATATTTATCCACACAGAGAGGATTCTGATTCTTAGGGGGAATCCATGTATAGAGAAATTTAAGACGCAATCAGAAACTGATGATGTGAGCTGGTTTCTCATGATGAATCGGAGTGCATGCTGATTTGTTTGAGAATGCCAGCTGTGGATTGGAACCTTCTACTTTTGTCCCGATACACCGTATGAAGACGCTAGGAGAGCACAATGTTTATATATTAGGATATACTGAATTTGAGGGAGGATTTCTGCATGTGTTACTGTTAATCAAGTTAGCCTGTGTGAAGATTGGAGCAATGGAAAACTGTTCATGTCATTATGTGCAAAAAATTAGTCATTTGGGGAATCTTGCTGCTATGATGGTGTTCTACAAAGTAAACAAAAGCTATTGTGCCTAAATTCAATTTCAGGGATACTGTAGCAACTTGACGGATTACCAATGTTGGCAAATATGGTTTTTCGTTTGATTCTATTGCAAACCAGAGCAAAGATTGACTGAAGATTGTAAGAGGTGTTATCTACTATTCACAAGCAACGTCCTAGGGGGAATTTGTTGGAGCATATATTATCATATACAGCGTGTCCATCACATGATGAATAGTCTAGGGTTAATGTAATATACATGATATGTTGTAAACATATGTAACTGAGTCATTCGCAGGAGCATATGCGAATAAGACTCAGTCGTACGACTGAGCCATGCTAATGGACTAGTCGTGCGACTGAGAGATGCTATTGGCCCATTTATAAGACTGGACCATAAGTATGGTCCAGTCATACGATTGAACCATATGCATGATCCAATTGTACGAATAGGCCCAGTCGTATCTCATATGGGCTGAGGCTTATAATGCCAGTTTCATTGTGTAGAAAGGTTTTAAAGGAGTGTGCCCGGGGCTTAGGTGCTGCCGGATGAGAGGGGACATCATGTTGATCTCCCCTTACGAAGAGTTGTGATTCTTTTGTTTAACGAACTTGTAATCATTACGTTTTATCAATGAAACCATTCTATTATTGTTCGTTCTCTGGTTTTGTTTTCCCTTCCTTCAAGAATACGCTCGGATGTCAACCGATCCTACGACTTCACAATTTGTATCCAAGCCAGGTTACTACTTGAATGATCTAACAATCATTTTAGCAACCCGAGCTCTTGATTTCTGGATTTATTTCATGTTCTTTAACGTTAAACCCACTTCGTGTTCTTCATGTTTTGCTCAGATCTTGTTATATGTGTTGTTTCTTGGTCAAAATCGAACTCGGAACCACGTTCTTATCACCCTTGTGAATCTTATGATGTCTATTTTGTTTCGATTCATGCAAAATTCATCAGATTAGGGTTTTTGGCAGCCATGGCGGCTGCGGATATGAAAATCTGCATGCAGATCCGCTCTTACGACTGCACCATGTGACAGGACCAGTCTTATGTCCACTCGTGCGACTGGACTAGGCTTGTGTCATGTCGTGCGACTGGACCAGTCTTATTGAAGGGTTTGTAAGAACACAAAGCCATAGTTTAACCCAGTAAACTTTCTGAAAACACAGCGGAATTATAACATTATAAACTTACTTATAGGCTGAAAACATGTTCTTTAGGTGACCATATAAGTGTATAAAACAAACCCATGTATCAAAGGATCATTGTATGTGAATAAGCATACTATGTGAACATAAAACAACATAATATGACAGCCACAAAGGGCTGCCATAACTACCTTTTCAGCAGCCTTCAAAATCGAATGAAAGAAGGATCAGATGAAAATGATGATGATATTGTTTATGCAGCCCTCAAAGAAGAGAACCTCAAGTTGTAATACCCACAAGCTTCTTCCAAACACCTTGCTTTGTTAGGGAGCTTTACACCAAAGAAAACCCCTTAGAAGAGCAATCCGAATCAGCCAAAACAACCAAGAAAAATGGATTTTTTAGGTTTGTTTTTGCTTCTTCAAATCCGAAATTTAGCTTGCTTCCAAGAGAGAAATGTTGCTTTGTGTGTGTGAGAGAAGTGTAGAATAGATGGTTGCTTGAAAAATCAATTAAGTCTTGTAGAAGCCAAGACAAAATGTGCTTTTCTATGACCCTTTGGGCGGCCGCAAGCTTCAACCCAAAAAGGGTTTCCCACCCTTTTGAATTTTTTATAAAATCTACACTTCCATGCATATTAAGTTATAAAATTAAAACATAGTCTAATTTTATAACATGACACACTTTTATTGACATTATTTAACCACTTAAATAATGTAAAATTATCCATATAATATTGTTCTTTCACAAAAGCAATATTTAGAAAACCAATTTACTAAATAGGTGTCATTATTTATTGTATGATCTCATCAACAAATAAATAATTGTTGGTGTTTGTATATCTTGTTATTGGGTATAACCCGACTTGGATCATGACGTACTAACCGCATCAATATTCTATGTGTTTTGGGCATATGAAATGGTACAATCTCCCACTTGCACAAAATTCATAGGAGATTGATGCAAGCAGTAAATACCGCCTAACAACGGATTACTACCCTTAATACGCATGACTTATAGCCATTCAATAACATCGTCTTATTCAAGTATCCTACCTGAAATGATTTAGGTGAATCAATCATCTATCCTTTTGTTTCAGATGTCATGTTAAATCCAAGAACACAGAATGATCATTCCTTGTTGATTTAACTTATCAGGCCTTAGACATCTAACTCTCAACGAATAAGAGGAAAAAATTCCATCTTGATTACATACGTTTCTCACAAACACCTTGTGTCATACCTGAACATACCCTTATGTGATGTCCACTATTTCAGGATAGTGAAGAATTAGCTCAAGGTATAATACTTGGTGAATATCAAAACCCAATATGTATCTCAGGTCGGAGGATACCAAATGTTATTCGCCTTTACTCAAATTTACTTATGATCAGTCAATAAGATTCCATGTAGTAAAATTTGAGATGCGGGTCAGTCCAATATTTGCACCCGCAAATATCTATGAACCTTGGTAGCAACCAATTGCTCTATATTCATTCCTTATGAATATCAACCAATCCAAGTTCATAATAATCTTACCCTCACACTTGTTCCCACAAGTATGAATGACTACGGACATTTAGGGTACACAATTTACTCATGGATTAAACATGCTAAATTGGAACATTAATTGAAACATTATAACCAAATAATTTTATTCAAATAATAAAGAGTTCCACATATCCAAATACAAAATTTACAGATCAAATCGAATCACTAGAATATCGAAGTCCCATGGCACAAGTATGACCATCATGCTTTTCCTTTTCAAGGAGCTTCGTGAGAGGATCCGCAATGTTTTGATCCATGTGAACTTTGCGAATACATATCTTTCCCTTTTCAACTTCATCTCGTATGTAGTTGAATCTCCGCTCAATGTGCCTAGTCTTTTGATGAGCACGAGGTTCCTTGATTTGAGCAACCCAACCCTCGTTATCACAAAAGATCTCTAGCTGGTCCTGAATGGAAGGGACAACCCCTAGATCGGCAATGAATTTCTTCAACCATGCGGCTTCTTGAGCTGCCAATGAAGCGACGACGTATTCTGATTCTGTAGTTGATAGAGCCACCATATCTATTTGGAGCTCTTCCATGCGACCGCTCCTCCATTCAGAATGAAAATATATCCCGATTGTGATCGAGAATCATCACGATCGGTTTAGAAACTCGCATCCGTGTAACCTTTTACAACGAGTTCCTCATCACCTAATCCATAGATTAGGAACATATCTCTTGTCCTCCTTAGGTACTTAAGTATGTTCTTAACAACCATCCAATGACTATTTCCAGGATTTTGCTGGTAACGGCTTGTCATGCTTAAGGCGCATGACACATCCGGTCGAGTGCATATCATTGCATACATGATGGATCCAATAGCAGATGCGTATGGGATTGCCTTCATTTTATCTTGCTCATCCCTTGAGCTAGGACATTGATTCGTACTCAATATCGTTCCTCTTTGAATAGGTACGGTGCCTTTCTTAGAGTTCTCCATCTTGAACCTTTTCAAGATCTTATCAATGTATGCACTTTGATTTAAACCAATCAACCGCCTTGATCTATCCCTATAGATCTTTATTCCTAGAATATAGGCGGCTTCACCAAGATCCTTGATGAAAAACAACTTCCAAGCCAGATTTTTACACCTTCCAAGGTTGGAATGTCATTTCCAAATAGTAATATGTCATCAACGTACAATACTAGGAAAGTTATTGTGCTCCCACTAGCCTTCTTATACACACAAGCCTCATTAGCGTTTTTGATGAAGCCAAAATTCTTTACCTCCTCATCAAAACGGTTATTCAGCTTCTCGATGTTGTTTCAATCCATAGATTGATTTCTTTAACTTGCATACTTTATTAGGATGTTTTGGATCGACAAAACCTTCAGGCTGAACCATATAGACCTTCCTCAAGATATCCATTTAGGAAAGCGGTTTTGACATCCATTTTCCAAATCTCATAATCATAATGGGTAGCTATGGCAAACAATATCCTATAGACTTTAGCATCGCAAAAGGTGAGAAAGTTTCATCATAGTCAACCCCTTGAGTTTGAGTGAAACCCTTTGCTACAAGTCTAGATTTATAAGTATCCAAGTTTCCATGCATATCGGTTTTCTTCTTGAAAACCACTTGCTTCCAACTACTTTGGAATTAAGAGGTCATACAACACAAGTTCCCAAACTTGATTGTCATACATGGATTGCATCTCAATGTTCATGGCCTCAAGCCATTTGTCACAATCGAAATTGGACACTGCATTCTAGTATGTGGTCTACCACATAGCATCCATCCATGAAAATCCATATCTTTCAGGTGGATTACTAGTTCTACCACTTCTGCGAACGTTTTGTGTGTATTGATCAACCACTTGATCATCCTCAACATTCTCATGTTGAGTGCTAGTTTCAACCAAACGTGCATCCGGTTGTGTTCTTGATCCTCCTCAAGATCCACTGTTCTACTGCTAGTTCCTTCCATAAGGAACTTTGCCTCTAAGAACTCACCTTTCTAGTAACAAACACCTTTTGTTCCGGTGGATCATAGAAATAATATCCCATAGAATCTCTAGGATATCCAATAAAGATACACTTGATGGATCGGACTTCCAATTTGTTTGGGGTGGGAGTCTTAACGTAAGCCTCACAACCCCAGACCCTTAAGTATGATAGGGATGGAACTCTTCCATGCCATATCTCAAAAGGGGTCCTTTCCACCTTTTTGGTTGGGGCCATATTTAAAATACGGGCCACGGAGAGCAAAGCGAAACCCCAAAATGATAGAGGTAATGTGCTTCTAGCCATCATAGATAGAACGTATCCAATAAGGTTCGATTCGTCCTCTCAGACACACCATTATGTTGTGGTGTCCCAGGTGGAGTGAGTTGTGAGACAATCCCAAAACTCCTAAGATGATCTTGAAAAGCATCATTTAGGTATTCACCTCCTCTATCGGTGCGGAGAACTTTAATCGACTTGTTGAGTTGATTTTCTATTTCATTCTTGAAGTTCTTGAACATTTCAAAAGCTTCATCTTTGTGCCTTAATAAGTACACATACCCATAGCGGCTATAATCATCGGTAAAGGTAATGAAGTATCTTCACCATTCCTAGTCATTGGTTTAAAAGGACCACATACATCCAATGTATGATTCCCAGTAAATCTTTTGCCCTTTCGTTAGTTCCACTAAAGGGTGCCTTAGTCATTTTTCCTTATAAACAAGATTCACATACATCAAATGAATCACATTCATTCGTTTTTAAAAGACCATTCTTTTGAAGTGTTTGTATACGTTTCTTGTTTATATGACCAAGACGACAATGCCAATGATAGGTATCACTCAAATCCAACTTGAGTTTCTTGGTGTTAGTATGGTACAATGAACTATTTAAAGCATTTTCATGAACCAATTCATAAATACCATTAATGGGAATAGCTTTAAAATAGAACACATCATTTAAAGAAACATGAATATCATTTTCAACAAAAGATAATACATAATCATAAAGTCTTAATTGGGATGCTGAAATAATGTTCCTAGTCAAACTAGGAGCATACAAAACATTCTTCAAAATCACATCCAAGCCACTTGGAAGTTTTAGGATGTAGTCCCCACGAGCTTGAACTATGACTTTAGTTCCATTGCCCATGAAGAGGCTAACATCCCCTTCATTAAAGTCCCTACTTCTTGTGAACCCCTGCAACAAATTGCAAATATGAGTTCCACATCCGGTATCCAATACCCATGTGTTAGAAGATGTAACATTAAGATCAATATGAATCATGTATATTGTACTTGAGGTCTGCCCGGCATCCTTCTTTGCCTTCAACTCTTGGAGATGGACAGGAAAATTCCTTGCCCAATGTCCAATCTTTCCACACTTGAAGCATGGGTCATTAGTTGCAACCTTTTGCTTTTTCTCTTATGGTTTGGGTGGTACCCTTGCCACCCCTTTCCCCTTTCCCCATGTTGGTCCCTTACCTTGGCAACCTTTGTCTTGGGTGTGGGATGAGGCCTTTCCTTCTTCCTACCTTCATGGATGGTGAGAACGGGTAAAACCTTTTACCCATGGCCGCCTTGGACGTTTTAAGCATTGAGTGAAGCTCACCAATGCTCTTGTCCCATGCATTCATTTTGTAATTCAACACAAATGTCTCGAACTTCTTGGTAAGGCCATTAAGGATCAAATCCGTGGCCAATTCCTTCGAGACGGGACAATTAAGCCTCTCGAGGCGGTCAATATGACTTTTCATCTTAAGTACGTAAGATGAAAGTGATTGGTTGTCGTCCATACGACATGCACGGAGTGCTCGAACCGTTTCAAAGCGCTCAACCCTTGCTTGCTGTTGGAACGTTTCCTTCAGCTGGGTTATCATGTCATAAGCTCCGTGATGTTCATACTCCTTTTGGAGATCCGGAGTCATGCTCGCTAACATGAGACAAGACACTTGGACGGAGTCCTCAGTGTACTTCAGCCAATCGTTGTAGGCCTCTTCATCATCCTCAGTAGGCTGATTAGGGGCAGGATCGTCTAAAACATATGATCTTCTCTGTTGCTTGAGAACAATTCTCAAGTTTCGATACCAATCAATGAAATTATTATGATTTAGATGTTCCTTTTGATCGCTCGTAATGATTGGGTGGACGCGGATGAGTTATCACGATTGTCATTATTGGTGGCCATCTACAAAATTTAACAAAGATCTATTTAGTATTTTCGATATTGCTATTTTTATAATTAATGCCTTTTAAGGTCATTTTTACATTAAAATCTAGAACCCAACATTACATTTAAATTGTGGTTAGGTGACCTTTATCCCACGATTTAAATTAATAAGGTGGTCAACGATTGACGGTTGCAACCATTTGCAACTTCTAGAGGTATGGGATCGACTTTAAACATCATATGTAAAGTCGGCATGTTAATCCCATCAACACCATTTGGAAACCATATTTAGGTGATCTATTTAACATGGTTTGCAAATCAAGTTACTCTACTTTCACACACGTGTGAGTTTACCCACATAAGTGGTTAGCTGACCTTTATCCCACCAATGTGGTATCCTCACCTTAATCACAAGTTCCCTCTGAATGGTTAGGTGACCTTTATCCCATTAAGAGTTTCCAAATGACTCAAGTGTTGTGCAAAAGAGCAGTGTTAAACTTGTTGGTCAAAAGTTTAGAGATCTCAAAATTCTAGTTTAGAAATCTCTATGTACTTGTATTTGCATGCTTTCAAATACAAGATACCCTATGGTTCTTTTAATAAAACCCATTTTATTATAAAATAATTAATCCTTTTGATAACCATTTATTAACACTTAATGATTAAGAACCGTTTTATATTAGCTTGTTATGATCATTTTATTGAGATTGTTAATCATATCCAAGTATCATACAATCATTCATAAAACCTCAATCAAACAAGAATAATATAAACAACCATAATGTGCATAACCATAGCTACTATTGTGACCACACCTGTTTGCCATCACAAGTGTGGTCATTAGGTCTTTCCTAAGGGTGGAATACAACACAAAATTGAGGTCTTCATAGACCCCACTTGAACTTGCATCCATACACTTTAAGTCCTTCTTTTGTGTCTTCCTCTTGTGCTTCCTTCCCGAGCATCTTCTTTTACAAAATATATATCCTAATACATATTTTCTAGTAAAAGAAAAATACTCCTAATCTATTATTACATCCGAATGAATAAATAGACAAATTACATTTTTAAAGAAAGCACAAAATAATACACAACCCTATTGAATAAACCAAAACATACATCCAAACAACACAAGGCCAAAAGCTAGGTTATGCACCAATATGAACATTCATCATATCATCCAAATATAACTAAGAATCCCCATTAAAACCCATGATTTTCAGCCAACATAAACAGAAAATACGGGTTTCAAACATTGTCCAAACAATATACATAACATTATACATATCCTTCAAGGTTTAATCACAAGCATGTGTGATATAACCTTGAAAGCTTGGGGATTCAACATACAAGAACATTCCAGCCCTTAAAAGGGTTATAAAATCCCATAAACCAAATTATAAAAGATACTAACAAGCATGCTATCGACATAACCGGCTCTAGATGCCATTGAAGGGTTTGTAAGAACACAAAGCCATAGTTTAACCCATTAAACTTTCCGAAAACGCAGCGGAATTATAACTTTATAAACTTACTTATAAGCTGAAAAAATGTTCTTTAGGTGACCATATAAATGTATAAAACAAACCCATATATCAAAGGATCATTGTATGTGAATGAGCATACTATGTGAACATAAAACAACATAATATGACAGCCACAAAGGGTTGCCATAACTACCTTTCAGCAGCCTTCAAATTCGAATGAAAGAAGGATGAGATGAAAATGATGATGATATTGTTTATGCAGCCCTCAAAGAAGAGAACCTCAAGTTGTAATACCCACAAGCTTCTTCCAAACACCTTGCTTTGTTAGGGAGCTTTACACCAAAGAAAACCCCTTAGAAGAGCAATCCGAATCAGCCAAAACAACCAAGAAAAACGGACTTTTCAGCTTTGTTTTTGCTTCTTCAAATCCGAAATTTAGATTGCTTCCAAGAAAGAAATGTTGCTTTGTGTGTGTGAGACAAAGTGTAGAATAGATGGTTGCTTGAAAAATCAATTAAGTCTTGTAGAAGCCAAGACAAAACATGCTTTTCTATGCCCATTTGGGCGGCCGCAAGCTTCAACCCAAAAAGGGTTTCCCACCCTTTTGAAATTTTTATAAAATCTACACTTCCATGCATATTAAGTTATAAAATTAAAACATAGTCTAATTTTATAACATGACACACTTTTATTTGACATTATTTAACAAACTTAAATAATGTATCAAATAATATCTCATGAACAAATTATCCATATAATATTGTTCTTTCACAAAAGCAATATTTAGAAAACCAATTTACTAAATAGGTGTCATTATTCATTGTATGATCTCATCAACAAATAAATAATTGTTGGTGTTTGTATAGTTTGTTATTGGGTATAACCCGACTTGGATCATGACGTACTAACGCATCAATATTCTATGTGTTTTGGGCATATGAAATCGTACACTTATGTCATATCGTGCGACTGGACGAGTCTTATGTCCAGTCGTGCGACTGGACCAGTCTTATGTCCTGTCGTGCGACTGGACCAGTCTTATGTCCTGTCGTGCGACTGGACCAGTCTTATGTCCTGTCGTGCGACTGGACCAATCTTATGTCCTGTCGTGCGACTGGACCAGTCTTATGTCCAGTCATGCTACCGGAGTAGTCTTATGACCAGTCGCATGAACATATCATTCGTATCATCCATTCACGCGAATGTGATATTTGTCCTCCATGTCATACGAATGAACGGTGTTCCAGACCAAAAAAATAAAATAAAATCTCGATCTGCCTCTTGCATAGATTTGAGGATGAGCGAAGCACATTCACCCTGAGGTTCTTTTTTCAAATAAGTTCGATGGATACCCCATTATTCGTTGGACTTCCAGAATAGATGAATGTAGTTAGAACACAAAACAGAGAAGTGAATATGTAAACAGTCGGTGCTGATTTTTTGGGGTAGTCACGAGAATCTGACTTTTTATGGGCCAATCAAGTTATATTTATCCACACAGAGAGGATTCTGATTCTTAGGGGGAATCCATGTATAGAGAAATTGAAGACGCAATCAGAAAGTGATGATGTGAGCTGGTTTCTGATGATGAATCGGAGTGCATGTTGATTTGTTTGAGATTGTCAGCTGTGGATTGGAACCTTCTACTCTTTGCCCAATACACCATATGAAGACGTCAGGAGAGCACAATGTTTATAGATTAGGATATGCTGAATTGAGGGGGAATTTCTACATGTGTTAATGTTAATCAGGTTAGCCTATGTGAAGATTGGAGCAATAGAAAAATGTTCATGTCATTATCTGGAATAATTAGTCATTTGGGGAATCTTACTGCTATGATGGTGTTCTACAAAGTAAATAAAGCTATTGTGCCTAAATTCAATTTCAGGGATACTGTAGCAACTTGACGGATTAGCAACGTTAGCAAATATGGTTTTTCGTTTGATTCTATTATAAACAAGAGCAAAGATTGACTAAAGATTGTAAGAGGTGTTATCTACTATTCACAAGCAACGTCCTAGGGGGAATTTGTTAGAGCACATATTATCATGTACAGCGTGTCCATCGCATGAAGATAGTCTAGGCTTAATGCAATATAACTGATATGTTGTGAACACATGAAACTGAGTAATTCGCAGGAGCATATGCGAATGAGACTATGTGGTACAACTGAGCCATGCTAATGGACTAGTCGTGCGACTGAGAGATGCTATTGGGGCATTTGTAAGACGGAACCATAAGTATGGTCCAGTCATACGATTGAACCATATGCATGTTCCAATCGTACAAATCGGCCCAGTCGTATCTGATATGGGCCGAGGCCAATTACTTGATTATGGTTACAATTTCCTTCGAACTCCTATTTATATTAACAATTCAACTGTTATGTTTATCATTGCTAATCTAGTTCAATATAGTAAAACAAAGCATATTGAAATCAGATATCATTTTCTGAGAGATCGCTTAGAAAAAGTTTTAATCAAGTTAATCAAAATGGATACAACAAATCAGCTTGTTGATGTATTCACTAAGGCCTTTGATTTAGTTAGATTTAATTTTCTAGTTGTGTCTTTGGGCATGATTAACTTAGATTAATCATCATTAACATAGAAAAGCATGTGTCTGTCATTGTAAATAAGTAATAAAGAAAACCTAAAAACATTTAGAAAACCATACAAAAATACCATATTATTGTCTTTATTTATTTTGACTTCTATTTCTACATGACATTTGTGTGAAACCAAAGATCACAATCAGGAATTATCAGTGTTAGAAGAATTGAATCAAGCTACTGTTTGTTGAATGATCATTAACTGTTGTTTAATCGTTTTTATAGACCAAAAACAAATCAAGTAAATGTTTGTTAAGACTAATTAATTATTACAGATGAATAAAGAATGGATGCGATGAACAATATATGATTTTATTGTATTTAGGATGATGATGTATTGATGTGACAGTTATTAGGGTTTGTGTTTGATTGTGTGGAATCGATGTGATGTTTGCCGTCAAATTGACTGTGTTATGGTTCGTCCGTCCTTTTGTGGTTAGTATATTTTTAGCCTTCGATTATTCTTGTTCGTTTGGAGAGTCCAACTTCGTAATCTCATTCCATTCATCATCACTATCACTTTCCTTATGAGCAATAGCTTTCACAGTCGCTAAATCTACTAAAGGAGTGTGTTTAGGGGACATGGTTTTTGATCTTTTGGGTGAGTGTTCAATCTCGATTACTTCCTTCTTAAAGGACACCAACTACTTCTTTTTTCTTGAATATTGTTTTATTTACTATGATGTCTCAGCAGATTCTTTTGGCTGTTTTGATATAGTGGCAGTTGAGTCAAGGTCACTTCTCTTCTTTTTCAGTTCTCTATTTAGTTCAAGCAAAGAATCAAATACTTCATTGTTAGTTTGAGCTTCTTCTCTTATTCTTTTTTGTGATGCTTCTTCTTGTTTTAGCCGCTCATTCTTTTCCTTTATCAATCCCTTCAAATCTTGTATTCTTTGCATTCTTTTGTTTGATTTGATAGCAAGTTTGTTATATTCAACCCCCAAATAACTTTTGCTTACAGGGATGTCCTTATCACTAAGATCATCTTCATGGTAGGCAATTACATCAACATAGTTGCCTTCTTCTTCTCCTTTTTCATAAATAGCAGCAGTCTCATTATCATTAACATCAACTGGGACTGCACTTGCTGAGCTTGAGTTGGACTCAACAGCTTGATATGTTTTCTCTTGATGAGGTTGTTGTAGTTGTTGTTGAAGCTCAGTGATTGGTGTAACTGCTCTAGTTTGACTAGACAAGACTAGATTTTGGGAGTTGGTGATTCAGAGTGGGATGGTGCTAGCTTGAGAAATCAACTCAGTCTCACTAGTGTGAACTGTGGTTTGAGACTGAGTAGCAGAGACAGACTCTGTGTGCACACTCAGTTGATTGAGGTTAAGAAGTTTCATGGTGTTGATGACTTGGAGATAGAGGTAGAATTGGAGAGATCGATTGGGTGCTTTGACTGGCTGTTTGAGATTGTGATAATGGTTCATGTTGGATAGGTGAGATGGGCATGGTGTTTTGAATGGCTGGTGAATGATATTGTGGAGATTGATGATGTTGGTGAATGGGTGATTGATGGGGTGAGTGTGAGGCTTGCACAATGTTAGTGGATGAATTCCCTTGTTGGGCTTCCCATACCAATTTTTGAGGTATGTTGCCATTAGTATCAACCACATAAGCAAATATAGGCATATCTTCCCCTTCATACTTCCCTGCCTGAACAAACGCATCACTATCTCTAGCTATTCCAGGTAGATTAGCATTGATGATTAGTTGCAAGAACCTTGGAAACATATACATCTTGTCATCCTTTTGTATTCTGATATGGTCACATAGACAACTAAAAATATATTGAGTAGTTGTATGTCCTTCTATCAAAAGTACCAATAATCCCAAATGAAATATGCCTAGAGAATCTATCAAGCCCAGACTTCCTGTTCGAGATGCACTTTAGGTATGTGTGATGTAAGAATCTATACGGTTTGCATAATCTCCTTTTCTTTATGTCTCCTTTTACAAAATCACCCTCATTCCCATCAAATAGAATACTTTCATGATGTATTCATTTTCGAACACATCAGGGTGACCAACTTCTTGTTTTCTCAACTCTAGAACCCTCCTGATGGTCTGTTCATCCATCATCAGTCTTTCATTCTTCATAACTGCCATGACAACTTTTGATTCTCCATCTTCTTCTATTCGTACGGAGTTCTAGAAATCAATTATATGTGTTTGATGAATCACAGGTTCTACTATTCGAGCATAGAAGAGCATGGATCGTCACAAATATCTGATGATGTACAGACACCCTTCCGATACAGGGTCATCAGCATCGAGAAATGCACACACATTCTACTCTCTAGCAAATTGATTAGTCATCTGTTCATGAGAGTTAAGAAGAATATGTTAGAATCAATATTACAAACATAAGAGTACAAAATATTTTAATGATAATAAAGAATCAGACAGTTCAGTATTGATGATTATGATATGTTTTACCTTCCAAACAATGATCTGAGTTCAAGATTATGTGTTTGTTTGAGTTTTGATTTGGTAATTTTGAATGTTTGTGGAAGGGGAAAAAGGTTTGTTAAGTCCGCTTTCCTAGGTGTGCAAAAGTGAATAATGAATGTTTAAGTTTAAAATATCATTATACTCATTCGGACACATTAAATTCATTTATTTAATGATGTGGGACCCTCTATCCTTATTACCAAATTTATTGTTTCCATAGTTTCTAGTTCTTCCGTAGATCTTCTACGGATTCCTTAGATAGTCTCTGCTTCCGTAGATATTCTTCTGATTCCGAAGATCAACTACGGATGACTTAGAATTAAAAACTCACTTTTGCTGAAGTATAATTTAAATTTTCATAGGTTACCAATCTATGAAAATAATTATCCTTTTAAAACATTAACTCATCCGTATTTTTCCAATCTACGGATAGTAATATTTTATTTAGTTTCGCACTGTAGCTTCCGTTGATACTTAAAATACACTGTAGCTTCTGTTGATGCTGAAAACGCACTATAGCTTCTGCTGATGCAAAGATTGAAATTTCTTTGATTGTATGGTTCTAATCAACTAGTAGAACCATTTATTGCTATTGGACCTTGTCGACTTTGTTTTGATGACACTTGTGCACAAGAAGTTTATATTTTTAATAACTTCATGTACCTAGCAACCAAGTTATTGCTTAAGTTCCAATTTCCTCATTAAATTTTATATCCAAATTCAGACTTCATTATTTTTCATTCATTAACTACTCCAGCTAAATTTTTGATCAATGATAAGATGTAGCATTCATCATAAATTTATGAAGAAATAAGCATGAAAGCCACAAGACAGTTCAATAGGTATAAAACATCCTAAAAGCAATAAAACAAAATAAAAGAATTATTATATACAAGCATATAAACAGTTATAATGGGATCATACTATGGCACTAAACGTCTTCCTGGTAGATTTGTTTGATGAAATATGAGTTGATTCTAGTCCTGATTGCAAGTATGTTGATCCACTTGAATTCAAACAAGAGTATTGTATCAAGTAGGCATGTTGTTTTCATGTTTCAATGTTAATTAGAGTTAATTGTTATGGGCTCCCCCATTCAATTCACATTAGAGTTTGTCCTCCTTTTGGGAGTCAATTCATCACTTTTTCACACTTAGAAACTATGTACATTAAGATATAAATTCTATCTTGAGACAAGTTTGATGTCTGATTAATGCTTTGTTGTTTAAGCTCTTTAGATAATATACATTGATCAGAATGAATTCTGTTGACAGCTTAGATATGATCATCATCAGGTCACCAAGTCTTTACTTATGTAAAACAAAGGTGCCTTTAATCCAGGTCTTTGTTTACACAAAATAGAGGGATGATGAGGATCATACTTTATACACCAGTTGGGTACAGAGGTACAGCAAGGTATTCATAATCCCAGATCTTTGTTTACACAAAACAGAGGGATATATGATATGTAAAAATAGAAGTTATAAAGTGTTTTACATAGTGTGTTAAAGTGTGTGAGTTGATCACACTAGAATAAGACTTACTTGCTTGATCCTTAAAATGGAGTTTCTCACATACAATCACCTTTTCATTATGTTTGGCATGTACTAAGGGTAGTCTCCACTCAAGATGAACCTACTTGCATATCAAATAACTTTTGATCAGATTTAAAGCAAGTTAATTAATGGGGAAATAGATAAAGGCATAGTTTACTATCATTTCCCAAACATATGTCATGCTAATAAGTAAATAAAGACAATATTTTTGTATTTTTAGATTGTTTTCTGAATATTTTTAGATTTTATAGATTACTATTTACAAGGACAATCACATGCTTTTCTTTGTTGATGGTGATTTAATATAAGTTAATCATTCCCAAAGACTCAATTAGAAAATTAAATCTAACTAAATCAAAGGCTTTAGTGAATAAATCAGCAAGCTGATTTGTTGTAACAACTTTTATTAACTTGATTAAACCCTTTTTTGAGCAATCTCTTAGAATATGGTATCTGATTTCAATATGCTTTGTTTTGCTATGTTGAACCGGATTAGCAGTCATAATCACAACATCTGAATTTGTTTTTGAAGGAAATTGTGACCATAATCAAGCGATTGGTTTTGAAGCCAAAGTACTTATGAGCAACCAACTAAAGCAGTTATGTACTCAGCCTCAGCTGTGGATATAGATACATTTGTTTGCTTCTTGCAGTAACATGGAACAAGTTTTGGTCCTAAGATTAACACCACCAGTTGTAGATTTTCTGTTGTTGTGGCATCCTCCAAAGTCACTATTTGAATACGAGTATAGAGTGAAATCACCACCCTTTGGATACCCAAGGCCCAGGGAAGGTTTTCCTTTCACATATTTGAAGATTCTCTTCACAACATTCAGATGACACTCTTTTGGATTAGATTGGTACCTAGCATAAACACAATAGTAAACAATATATCAGGTAT
This sequence comes from Flaveria trinervia, assembly GCA_025506515.1. Classification (NCBI taxonomy): domain Eukaryota; kingdom Viridiplantae; phylum Streptophyta; class Magnoliopsida; order Asterales; family Asteraceae; genus Flaveria; species Flaveria trinervia. The sequence goes on along the minus strand of CM046451.1, from coordinate 67,025,789 downwards.
GCTAGGAGTTCGGTACATAAGGGATCCTCTCATTGATCTATACAATCTTTGATCAACAGATTTTCTAGTGGAGTCGAGCATAATCTTGTCAACTTTTGAAGCAAGAGTCTTGCATGAAGATGTATTAGCAAGATTGCATTTCTTCAATATTTGCTAAACATTCTTTTCTTGATTGATGAAGATTCCATCTGATTTCTAATGAACTTGGACACCAAGGAACAAAGTTAATTCTGCCATTGAACTCTTCTGAAATCAAATTTCTTAAATTATTTAAAACTGACACACAATCTTTTGTTGGTTGATCCAAAAATAATGTCATCTACATAAAGTTGAACCACTAAGAGATCTTGATGATCTTATTTGAGAAAGAGTGTCTCATCAATAGTCCCCTTCTGAATCCATGCTTGAGCAAGAAAGATGATAATGTTTCATACCAGTTTCTTGGTGCTTGATGAAGACCATATAAAGTTTTTTCCAGCTTGTATACCCTATATGGATAATCAGGATCTTCAAAACCAGGAGCTTTGTCAGGACCGTGTACGTACAGAATACTAATAGAATCTACGTTTATACTGAATCAATAGTGCGGAATCCTATTTGATTGGTGATCCAATCAGTGAGAACAATTACCCAATCGATTTAAGATTGAAACTAACCGTTATGAATGAGTAGAGATCGATCAGGATCGATCAGGATTGATTTATGAACGGCTAGGGTTCGTGTGTTTCTTAAGTCTCAAAGTGTTCTAAAAAGTGTTTTCTTTTTCCATGAATTAGGTGGTATTTATAGGTTATGGTTACCAATCGTACGACTGGACCATTAGCATGGTTCAGTCATGCGACTGAATCATACGATTGATCCATACACACGATTGATGGTTCAGTTGTGTGATTGAGTCAATCTTATGTCTCAATCGTGCAACTGATCCAGTCTCCTGGTTCAGTCGTGTGACTGGTCCATTAGCATGATGTATTCATGCGTATGGTCCATAAGAATGGTCCATTCACATGAAAACTCATACTACTATATTTGAACACATTTCTCAATCATTATTTACAAAGAACTATGCACAAGTCCTCAAACCTATATAGTAACTTTATTATACTTTAACACACAGTAAAACTATGAAATATTAAAAATTATAAACATCAACCACATGTTATATTTCATTTAACCCATTCATTATATACGTGTAAAACATGACACACTTTTACATTAAGCACATAAACCAAGGACATATACATCAACAAACTCCCCCTTGAACCTAGTTCACTCTATTGTCTGACATTCTTCATACACTCTTCAAATTTCATGTACTTCTCCTCTCTTGTAACTCCTGCGTGTATTTCAAATGCAAAGCAGAGTCATATCACATTTTGTAATTCAAGGGCCTGTACAATATCTTGCGTGTCATGGAACACTGGAAACTTGTATAGCGTGTACACATTTCAGCTGACAAGTTGGTTAGCCACATTGGGTCAAATACCCTGAAAATTTCCATTTTTCCCTCTTTGTTCAGAACTATGACCGCTTCTCCTGTCCTGTAGTCATAATACCACCATTTGAAATATAGAGTGAAGTCCTGAGGCATTTCTCATAAGGGAGTCTTTGGCATTGTGTGCGGGGGACTCCACTTCAACACTACATTTGGCTTCCCAGATATAGGATCCATTTTAGACCAATGGATGTACCTCTTCGGTTGTTGAGGTCTAAAGTTTACCCACGTGGTGTGGTATTCCTTCTTCAGTGAAGCTTCAAACCAACCTGACATCTTTCTTGGAGCAACATATACCATATTTAAGCATGTTAGTCGGTTGAGGTCAAAACCTGGGAGAGTCTTTAGATCATGTGGATATCTGAAGTAATAAATCCCCTTCTCTCTCTTTATAGCGTATACGTTTAAGTCCTCAAAATAGGCCCATGCAATGATTTTGCATGACACATTCTGAAGTTTCTTGACTTTGTAGAATTTGGTGTAGGCATTTTGCTTTGGACTCGTGCGATGGGCTCTAATTTCAGAAAACACAGTGCCCATTCAGCCTTCTTGATATCAACATATTCATCCGAGGTTTGGGCTTGGTTTTCATCCTGTTGTTTTTCCTTCTCCACCTCCTCCAGCTTTTCAAATGTAGCACTGCCAAAAGTATCACCCAAGTTGGGTATCATATTTCCTTCGTGGTTAGTGTACTCTGGATAGTGTTCAAAAGTGACATCCTCTATCTCTATTTCATCAACATCTTTCGGCTCATCATCACTCGCGACATTGATCTCTAGAGCATCTTTGACAAGCTCGTCAGGATTCAGTCTGAACATCTTAGCAAGTTGCTTTTCGGTCAGATCATGTATAATTTCTCCTTCTTCGGGAGTGTGGCTCACTGACCTTCTGACGATCCCTTACAGATCAAGAATCATAGTGAATTGAGACTTGATTTGCTGAAGGGGAGCAAAATCGTATTCATCCTGCTATGGAGTTTTATCTGCTTGATTAGACATTAATCACATCACACATAAGTCATTAGATAAAACATGTAAGCATATATAATTGAACCTTAATTACATTTGTGTAACATATCATTCAAGTACAAAAGTTTTAAATACATAAACATCTAATAATTACTTTTGTCTTGCTCCCTTGATTCTTTTCCAGGAGGAGTGGAGGAGGAGGCTCCTTTGTCTTGACTTTGTTTGGTACACCTCTCTTAACCTTGAGGAGAGGCTGATACTGCACCATAACCTTCCTGGTCATCCTCATCTTGATCCTTTCGGTTCGGTCCTCCCTCCTAGATATCTTCTTCACTTTCATCATCGTCCTTCTCATCATCATCATCATCTTCTTCATCACCACTACCATCCTTTATCTTTAGAGCCTCATTTTTTGACCCTTTCAGCTTTAGCATAATCTTCTTATTTTTCTTTTCAAGCTCCTCAATCCTCTTTACCGACACCAATACCATCTCATTTTGACTTGTAAGTGCTTGGTGGGCTTGGCTTAGAGCTCTCTTATATAGGTCACTCTTTTCACTAAGCTCCTTGATCTCCTGAGCTTGAGTTGCATCCACCTCCATTAGCTGGTTGAGCTGTGTACCTCATTGCTCATCAGTAGCCAGCAGCTTTAGAACAATACAGTTAATGTTGGCTAGGTGTTCCTTTAACCTAATGTAGGGTAGGGAGGGTCCAGCGGTCAATGGAGTGTGAGTGGACGAATCGGCTTGGTGAGGGGTGGTGGTAGTAGTGGATACGGTGAATATTGGTGGTCGAATGTGTGTGGGATGTGGTTAAGTGGCTGTGGTGGTGGTGGTGGGATGGGAGAACGTAGTATTGGGTGGAGTGGTAGTGGTGGTCGGAGGTGTAGTAGTGGGTGGAGTGGTGGTGGTAGTAGTAGCTTTAGGGGTGGAAATAGGAGGTGTGGTTGTGGTGGTAGCTGTGGTAGTGTGTAACACCCCGAATTTTACAACGAGTCATCAAGGATATTGGGCTTAATTAGTGGGTATTTAATAAAGAAAGTAAATGGGTTATGAGCAAATTAGGCATATGGGTAAGAGCCTAAGTGATTTAAGGCCCATAATCAGCCTTTTAATCCATCTTATCAGCCACCATCTTCCTCATCCAACCCTAGCCACAAAAAATCATAGAGAGAGAAAGTAGAGAGAGAAAGTGAAGAAAACTCAAGATTTGGAGCTTCAAAGGTTAAGGGATTGAAGATGTAAATGGTTGATCATCAAACCACAAGAAAGGAGCAAGACATCCACGTAAGAATCAGCCTCTAAACCCTTCTGTAGATCAAACCCGGATTCTAGGGTTTTGGGTTTTGAAAAGTTGCAAAAAAATGCATAAAGGTCACATTTTTACGTATGAAAACATATAAAAAGCTTAGAAATAGCTACATGGAAGATTAAGTAAGAGATTGGACGTAAAAAGTTTCGATTTTGGGTTAAACACATGCTGGTTCGTAACTTTTATGCGATCTGCGAGTCTGTCTCTGCATCCAGCGAAATTGCATATTCAAATTGCATATTGCATAGTTTCGCAGGTTGTTTCGTAGACATGGAATTCCATCAAAAGTTGGCCGAAACCGCCAGCGAACTGCCAGCGAAACTGCGAGCGAAACTGCAAGCGAAAACGCCAGCGAAAGCGCCAGTGAAACCGCCAGCGAAACTGCTTATCTGGCAGCGAAGTTAGCAGGAATTTAGATAGAAATTGACCCCTTGAAGTGTTAACTTATCTGCAGGGTGTGTAGTGTGAACCTAGCCTAGAAAGCATAGTTTAGAGGTTACTCTCGGTATCCAGGTGAGTTCTAGATCCCTTTATTTGTATGTTTTTCCAGGTTTTGGGGTTATTTTGCGTACTAAATATACATTTTTAAATGACCTAGTTTTTATGAGGTTTTAACAGGAAGATTGATTTTCCTATAAGGAAATGTATTATATAAATACTTAAAAATAAATTTTTTTCACGCTGAACTGGCATCCCGGCCCCAGCCAGGGGCGTTGCCCCTTGGACCCCACTAGGGATTGCCGCCCATAGGACCTCGCTGTCAGGGTCTGCCGACCTTAGAACCCCACTGTTAGGGGCTGCCGCCCCCGAACCCCAGTCGGTTATGTTTTATGATGACTAGTACTTAGCATGTTATGTACATAATAAGTTAACTATTATATATAGTAAAGTGAAAGATGATACTAATGAGAAGTGAGACCTAATGAATGTTACCCTCGGGCCCGTTTGATGATGAATAGTCTTGCAAGAACTATGATAGACTTCACTTATATGAATCTGACGTATGATGATTGATCCGTATTCATGAGTGGACTATGTGCCTTGTAGTGTGGATCAACTATTGGGGGTTAGCTACCATTATGATGTGTACCGACAAGGATTGACATTCGTTGTCGATCAACATGGAGCTCTTGTATTGTGCAATCTTGTTTATGATGAAGTGAAAGATATGAAAGAATGAATGATAATGAACATGCTTATTAAGATGAAAATGTTATGTATTATGTATGCATGTTCATTATATGAAGGGTAAAGTTATATTTTCTTATTTACCTAAAACTAGAACTCACTCAGCAAAGCTGACTTTTATACAAAATAGTTGGCAGGCAAATGCTGATGCTAAGGATGACACCACGGAGCTACTTGGGAGCTATGGATGACATTCCTGTTTATGAAATCTTTTAATGTAATTTAAGAACAAGTACTATGTTTTGTTTTCAATTAAAGGACAAAGTATGAGTACCATATGGTTTCTAAGTTTAAAATGAATGTCTAATATTTCTGCTGTAATGTTTCTATTAATAAACTGATTTTATGCAATAATTAACCAACTGTGAGGCTTCCTAGGAACGAGGTGTAACATAGTAGTGGTGGGAGTGGTGATTAGGGGGATCCTCTGCCTCTTGCTCATCTTCCCGTGGGGTTGGGCCATTCTTTTCTTCCTTGAGCCCTTGGGACAGAGGCTTCCCCTAAGCCGAGTGGCTGGTCTGGGGTGTAAGTAGGATCAATGTAATCTATAGCACCACCCTTTGACCCAGCCTAGCATCCACTAACTGCCGCTTTACGTCTCTCAGTGTCGCTACTACCAATAGTCCTCACGAGAGGCTCCTCATCTGACTCATCATCCTCATCTACTTGAGAATCGGGGTGGCTTGGAGCCTACTCGGATCCACTAGGAGCCTCACCGCCTTAACCATCACCATGGTCGTCGTCGTCATGTGAATTATCAGTGGGTAGCTCAATCGGCTCGAAGACTGAGTCACTCTCATCGTGACGCCACTTCTTGTGAGACGATGCCACATAATCAATACCTGCCAAGTGCCCGAACAGTCACCTAATAGGGGGCTTCACCTGCTACCCCGTGTACACTTCATCCTACCCAAGGTGGTGTCATCCATCACCTGTAATATCACTGCATCATCCTTCTCCTTAGGCAGTGACGGAAGCTTCTCATCGATAATAAGTTGCAAGAACCGAAGGTACATGCAAAAGCCCTCATTTGCCTTACCCTCTAGGTTCTCTATCAAGTAAGAGAAAATAATGTTGGAAAAGCTGAAAGGATGGTTCAGCACCAGTGCAATGTATGCATTCTGGATTTGGTCAAATAGATTATTAAATCCTCCCATCCTTGATGCTATGCACTTCCAAATGACATGGGCCAGGTACTTGAACAGGGGACATAGGTTGCTTTTGTTGAGCAGACCTGAGTTGATGTCCCCAGTGTACTTCATCTGGAGAAAACAGCCCCTTACTCTCAGAGGATGCAACATGGTCGGGTGGGCACCATCATCACCCAGATCTGGTACCCGTCTAAGAACAGCTGCAGTAACCTTGACTTGTTGACCAAAATGGAGCTCCGTATATTGTAAGGCTCAGCAGATCTATCAACTGAAACACCTTTCCAAAAGGCCTGCTGTAGAGACCGATAGGGTGGCAAGGAGCGAAGATAGATTTGTAGATCCTCGACCTACATAGAAAGGCTATAATCCCAGCAAACTCAGCGGTGTTCCTGGAGGTAGCGTCAAGATGAGCACAAATGGTGTGCTTGGTGTTGATAGACCACCTATCAGCCATGTTTCTGTAACACAAGACATATATACGTTAGATTTGAGCATAACAGAAGACAGTTGAAACTAAACTGTTTTGAGATCAGTCTGGTTCAATCATGCGATTGAACCATACACCTGAGTTCAGTAGTGTGATTGAGCATGCGGCTAAGTTCAGTCATGCGATTGAGCATGTGACTAATCTATGTCTGTGTTTGGCCATGCGGTTGAGTCTATCATGCGACTGAACTCATACGCCTAGTTCATTCGTTCGATTGACTCATACGCCCTGCTCAATCGTGCGATTGAAGTCCATTCAGAGTGTCTATTTGCATAACTCTCTCTTCAACACTCTAACCTTGAATCTAGGTCAAAACTTGATGTTAAACGTTGTGTTTAGACTCATTAGATTCATAGGGACCCTAACTATGACTTTATGTCCTTCATTTTAATGATTATGCCCATTTAAGTGGTCTATTTGAAGGGCTTTACTCATTTCTTGATTTTAACCAATTAGGTCAGTTAGGGTTTGATTACACCGAGCATTTTGTTCTATTTTAGTCACTAAGTACCTGTAGATGAACAATAAACCATTTAGTAAGACAATCAAGATGCGAAATCAATCAAACAAAATTTGGGCAGAGTCTCGATACTTTCGATCGACTATGGGTGATTGAGGGGTGATGAGACTCCCTGAAACCAACTCCTGCTATTATACTAAGTTAACATTTAGTCGTGCGACTAGGGTTCAGTCGTGCGACTGAACACATACGTATGGTTCAATCTTGTGATTGGCTCATACTTGTGATCCAATCGTGCGACTAGTCCATACTTATATTCCAGTTGTGGGATTGGCCCATAGTCACGGTCCAATCATGCGATTGGTCCATACTTATGAGTTTGACCTCTTTCACATTCAAACATACACGTTTAACTATTGATAAGACGTTATGACCGATGACCATTTTAGACATGACCTTCTTAATTGAAAAACTATTTGATCACCTCATACGTGATCCTTTTAATTCAAAAACCCGATTGGTCACCTCAGACGTGACCCCTTTTAGTGAGTGATTCATAGATTGACTCCAAATGTATAGTCCGACTTTTACCTAACAAATAACTAAAAGGTAAATAAGACAACTTGAAATTTAAAATTTCACAAGATATATATTTGTATTTTTGATTGTAGATGGAATTAAACCTATTGGAGTACTTCCAACCGATTTTACTTCCTGGACAGCACCGCTTCAAGTCTACTTTATCATTTCTTATACGATTCGTTATGGAATCATAGACGTATATCAGAATCATCTGGGACATTTTATTAACCATTTTGATGCTAGATTCTTGTTTAGACTGAGTGTCAATAGCAGTTTTAGGAAATGATACTAGAGCTATAAGATGCACGCAATGATTTTGACTTTCAAGAACTATAGCTCACGGTGATTGTCAGTATACTTGTCCACCTAAATCCATACACAGATTTTTGACACATATTGGTGATGAGTTAAGGTTTAATTATTTCAACTAGCATTTGTGGAGCCCACACTTATATGGTAATCAACATTCCTTGGGAGATTTTTGAGCGGTCTATGGTATTTGACAAGAAGAAACTATTCTAAGAGCTTTCAAAGAGATTCCAAGCCTCTGGTCAGTGCCATCGCTTAGCAGAGAGGCGCAAACAATAATGAATTCTAGAATATTTAGGTTATGCTTATCCTTAGGTCAGTGCCACCACACAACAGAGAGGCACACAACCTTCTTCTTGTTAGAGCATTTATTTCTTTTTGCACATAACGCACCAACAACATAAGTTATTAGCTTGATTGCATTTAGCATTTTTCCATGTGCTTTGCTCATTTTTCATGGTCGTCCGCACACATTTGTGGCGTTTAGTTTGCTCTTCACCCCTTATTGGAACTACGTTCATTGTGTTAACCAGGGATAAGATGGGAACCCACAGCAAGCTGAACAACTTAGCTAGGATTTTAAACCACCAATGAGGTCCACTCATATATTGTGTTGAATCTACCGACACATCGTATAATGAACTAGCAACCTCTAGGTCTACTTTCTCTATGTTACCTCATTAGCATACTAGTTTTACTTTCTTTTTTCCTTTTATTTTGCTTAGACTTCTTAGACTTATAAGTTGAATTTTGCATCTTAATCATTTAAAGTCTTTTAAAGTCCCACACAATCTAGTCCCTGTGTACTATCATTTTCCATAAACACTGAATCAGAATCACAGATTTGATTTCATTCCTTTTAGCTAAGTTGTCCTCCTCCTTCTTTTTATTTTCTTTTTTTTAAGTAATTAAATACTGCACAAATTTAATACTAATTTAACCTACTAATTTAACCTATTCTCCCCCTAAAATTCTAAAACCTAAAATATTTTTGTGTTTTGGATTTTTAATAGACAGAAAAATAAGTAAATTAAAATAAAATAAAATTTTTTTTTAACTATACTAGTTGGACTACGAACTTTCGTCTTCTGGAATCACTTCACAGTTATTTTTCACGCCATTGACCTGTAACAGATATAAAACCTCGGTTTAACAAATGCTTTTGTGTAGAGGTCGGCGCGTTGAAAGTACATATTAATTTTAACCACATCTATTAAGTGATTTTCAAAACAATCACGTATAAAGTGTTATTTGATACCTATATGTTTACTTTTAGGATGTTGGACTGGATTTTTTTGTTACAGCTATAGCAGCAGAATTAACAACAAAAATAGGAGTGTTAGAAAATTGCAAACCGTAGTCGCGCATTTGCTGTTGAATCTAGATGATTTGTGAATACCAACTAGTAGCAGCAACGTATTCAACTTCACATGTTGACAGAACAACAAAGATCTGCTTCTTACGCTGCCAGGTGACTAACCGTCTACCAAAGAACTAACATCCTGCTAATGTTGACTTGTGATTCATTTTGCAACCGCCATAATCTGAGTCACTATACGCGCTAAGCTCAAAGTCATCGTCATGAGGATACCACAACCCGACTGTTGGAGTACCCTTGACAAAACAAAAAATCCTTTTGACACCTATGAGATGGTTAACTTTTGGTTTCGCCTAATATCTGGAACAAAGACACGTCACGTACATGATATCAGGTCGTGAGGCTGTGAGGTACATGAGAGATCCGATCATTCCTCTATACCTAGTGGGATCAACCAGATCACCATTTTTGTCGAGTGCCAAACCATGGTTTGTACCAAGTCGAGTTCCAACTGTTGAAGCATTCTCCATACCGAACCGACTTAGGATGTAGCCTACATACTTGGTCTCATGCAAAAAATATTCCTTTTGGTGTCTGACCAACCTGTAACCCGAGAAAGAACTTCATCTCTCCCATGGCACTCATCTCGAATTCTACTTTCATTACACATTCAAATTCTTTACATAACTCGTCGTCTTTGGAACAGAAGATTATGTCATCAACAAAAATCTATACCAGTAGTAAGTCGCCATCTTTTTCTTGATGAACAGTGTAAATCAATAACTCCTCTACGAAGCCATGTTTCACCAGATGAGTTGAGAGTATTTCATACCATGCTCTAGGGGCTTGATAGAGCCTGTAGAGAGCCTTATCCAACTTGTAAACTCTGTCCTGATGATAAGGATCCTCAAATCCTTTGGGTTGACTGACATACACTGTCCTATGGATTTCACCATGAAGGAAGGCACTCTTGACATCTAGTTGATAGACTTTGATCTTCATGTAGGATGCATAAACTAGAAATATATGTATTGCTTCCATCCTTGCTACTGGTGCAAACACTTCATTGTGATATATGCCTTTGACTTGTCGAAATTCTTGAACTACAACCCGGGCCTAATTCCTGATTATTACCCTTGGTCATCTTTCTCGCATTTCGGTACCTATTTAGTGCCAATCACCTTAGCACCTTTTGGTTTGTCCACAAGGGTCCACACTCCTCATTTTTTGAACTGTAGGAGTTCTTCTTGCATTGCACTAACCCATGACTCATCGTTTAACGCTTCACTAATGTATTTTGGCTCAAATTGAGACACAAAACATCGATATGCTCCATCGTGAAGGTATCCTTTTTGCATTACCGAGGCATAATCAGCTGTGTATAGCTGTTTCTGGTCTGTAGTCCCGATCTAACATCCCTAATGACATTGTCCAAGGGATGATAAACATTTAACCGAGATCCAGGAGCTGTTGAAAAAGCCACCTCATTATCCAGATTGTTAAACTCAAGTTCAGGGTCTGTAGCTGTTGGAGTATGAGGTTCTAAAATGTCAGAGGCATCAGGATTTGATACTTGTGTACATTCAGTAGTAGGAACCTGTTCCTCCTGGTCCACCCGTTCAGTCTCCACTTCTTTATTATCAGAGGAGGAATCAGTTACATCAATTGCTCCCCCTAAAGGATTAGTTGATTCACCTTGTGGAGTTGATACTGTCGAGTCTAGTGGCAGTGCGTCTAGGACATCAGACATCATTCTGGTCGTTAACTCATAATTAGGAAGGGAGACAGGTATGTTGAAGGACTTAAAGAAATCCATCATAGTCAAAGAAGAATAAAGGTCCCTTTCCAGCAGGGGGTGGTGTATTTCTGAACATCAACGTTGCACCACACTTCATCATGACTCATTGAGTTGTTATAAACTCTCTTTTCTGGTATATTGTAGCCGAGAAAGATCCTTTCTTCATCCTTCTCATTGAACTTCCCAGACTGAGTTTTCTTTAGCAGTGTACATGGTGCACCAAATGGTTCGAGATACTCCACATTAGGTTATGTCGCTGGAGTAACTCATAACATATTTTACCATGACGTTTGACCACCAAGACCTGATTGAGGGTGTAACATGCATTGGCCACTGCCTGGTTCCAAAATCGGATCAGAAGTTTCTAGTCGGCTAGCATTGTTCTTGTTGTCGCTATCAAGCTCTGATTCTTTCGGTCAGCAACTCCATTCATCTATGGGTGTAGGCAGACGTAAATTGATGTACAATCCCTTTTTCTTTATAAAACGCCTCCATCCACTGGTTCTTGAACTCTATGCTGTTGTTTGACTGCATCTGTCTCACTATTAGTTTGTAGAGTGATTCCAAAGTAGTTACCAGCTGTTTAAATGATTCCAATGTCTCTTATTTAGATTTCAGAAACATCAGCCAAGAAAATCTTGAGTAATCAGCCATAACTACATAGCAATTCAAATCACTAGCAATACTTCTAGTGCTAACAGGACCAAAGAGATCCATGTGAAGAAGCTCGAGAGGCAGGTCAATGTAAGTAACTTTCTTTTCCTTGTGAAACTTCTTGGTATGTTTGCCTTTCTTCCATGCTACGTAAAAATCCGGAAGCTGGAAGTTGTAGATACATGTGTACCTAGTTTCTGAGCTTAATGTAAAATGTCTTTATTGTCTTACACATATGTAATAGAATGGGTACTTAATGAAATATAATGTGTGGTTATGCTTATAATGTTGAATAATTCATTGCTTAGTATGTAATAACGCTTATTGAACTAACTGTATAGGTTTGTGGTTGTTTGAATAGATCTAAGTCAAATAATGATTGTAAAACATATTCAAACTTAATCAGATGAAGTTCTCATGCGAATGGCCCATACTAATGGACCATACGCATGAACAACTTCATGCTAATGAACCAGTTGCACGACTGAACCAGGAGAATGGATCAGTTGCATGATTGTAACGTGAGATTGGCTCAGTCGCACGATTGAAAACTCAGTCGTGCGAATGGATCAACCGCATGACTCAATCGCACGACTGAACCATGAAAATGGTATAGTCGCCCGAATGAGAAACCCTAACCTATAAATACCACTTAATTTGTGGAAAAACAAAACACTTCGAATACCTACGTACTCATTCATAGCCTAGCCGTCCAGAGACCTCTAAGAACCTGTTCCAAGTTCGTAGATCGCAGTAGATCGATTACCAATTGTTCTTAACGTTTAGATTCAATCCATAATTGTTTCTATGTGCGTTCTCACTGATTGGATCGCCAATCAAATAGGATTCCGCACTATTTGATTCGGTATACAAGTATTTCAGTTAGTATTACATTCGATACACGATCCTAACAAGTGGTATGAGAGCTTTGGCTCTCGATTTACGTGTGATTCAATCGTTTTTGATACAAAAATTGTGTTTTTTCACTAAAAACGCAATCTTTTTGTGTAAAACGGTGACTTAGACGTTTCCAATTCGTAAAGTTAACTTTTTCCAACATACGACGATTAGGTTTAGTGAAAATTTGTGTTTTTGCATCCAAAATACCTTAAACCTATGAATTTTGAAGTTTCAACAGCTTTAGTCGCACGATTGACTCAATCGCCTAACTGAATTCATACGCATCCGCCATACGTGCGATTCAACTCATTTGTACCTTCGTTCGTACGACTGAACTATCTAGTTGCATTGTTCATTCGCACCTATCCATACGCACGATTGATTCATCCGCATTGGTTCATTCGCACGTTTGAGCCATCCGCATTGTTCAATCGCACGTTTAGCCCAATCGCACGTTTAGCCCAATCGCACCCTCCATTCTCCCAAGTAAAGCAGTTTGTTCCAAAGTTTAAAGTTTATTACAATGGAAGACTAGTATTCAGCGTTCACCGCAGGGAGAGATTCGAGGATCCAGAATCTATTGCTTCTGGAATATGAAGTGGGGAATCACAACAAACCCCCTAAGTTACAAATACCCACAATGGAAGCAATGTTTCGAGATCTACTTAAACGGAGTAGATCCCAAACTGTGGGAATCAACACAGACGGGGTACAGCATGCCAGTAGGTGCTCGTGGTGCAAACTTACACTAGGTGGCATGACTGATGGTCAAAAGGATAAATACAATGCTTAGAAGAAAGTCTATGCTCTGCTTATTCAGTCGATCCCCAAGGATATTTTCTACCAATTTTCTAAGTATACACAAGCAAAGAAGCCATGGGATTCATTGGAGAAAAGGTATGACGGAAATGCATCATTAAAGGCGATAAAGGCTAAAGCTTTGAATAAAAGAGTTTGAAAACATCTCTTTGATGGGTAAAGAAAGCCTGGATGATGTCATTGACAGATTTTACAACTTGATGAGTGAGATGCACACTCATGGAGTAACGACGTCTATGGAAGACAAAGTGTTGAACTTTGTAGATGGGTTGCCAGAGAAATGGGTTTCTTTTGTCTCCAATATTAGACAGAATGATATGCTAACGAAGTTAGATATCAATGATTTCATTCTGAAGCTGAGAGAGGAAGAGCTGAGGATGAAGTATAGAGCCCAAAACTCTTCCTATGATCAGAATCTGGCACTGTACAATGCAACTCCACAAGCTAAAACGTCTGTAGCACCACTTGAGACGGCTTTTGTATCAAGTTCAGCTGGTCCCTCTCAAACCTCTAATTCAGGGTCAGAAATGTCAGGGACGTCTGGTACCCAATACATAGTACCTGAAGCTAATGCGGCAAAACTAAAGACCAAGAATTTCGGTAATGTAACAGTTGAGGTAGCTAAAGAGCACATGAATCTCTTAGCAGCAGTAGTCCACTCCTATGATGGACGAATTGCAGGAAAAATTGGGAACTATCATCTGGCAAATGAGGACTACGAGTAGGTGGACAAGACAGAGCCAGAGAGGATGGATATAATGTGGGCCTTAGCAAGTGCTGTTCAGAGAGCTAAGAAGTTTGTCAAGAAAACCGGACAGACCTTGGTTGCAACTAAGGACACTACCTTTGGTTTCCTCAAGACCAAGGTGACCTGTTTCAACTGTGGTGAAAAGGGGCACTTCAAACATGAGTTTATGAAGCCTAAGAAAACTAAAAACGGGAATCCCTTCTCATCCTTCAATCGTTAGGGTAAACCAACTAGCAGTCCTACATCATCAAGTAAGGATCCTAAAGCCTTGATTACTCATGATGATGAAGGACAGGACTGGAGCTTTCGGTTTGTTTCACTGGGAGAATCCAACATCGCTATTGTTGAAGATTTATATGATAATTCAGCTAATGAAGTAGATATTGCAGTGGAACTTGTGATGTCAAGCACCGAAGAGACTGCAACAATGATCAATTACATGCCTGTAGAAGGGAAATCTACAATAATGTCAGAATCACCAGAACCAGAAACACCAAACTCTGCTTTGATGGTTGATTCATCAAAACCCTCTGAGGTAAATACTACTAACCAAATTTTCAATAATTATGCTTGTTTTGATTGTAATAAATTTAGGGAAAGCATAGATTTAAAATTTTCTAGGTTATTAGACCATAATGATAGCTTAGTAAAGGACTTGCAACTATGCACTAAAGCTAACAGAATTGTTAAACAAAATGAGCACAGTTATAAAGAAAAGATAGAACTGTTGAACAAACAACTTTGGGAAACCGAAGTCGTAGCTTTTAACCAATCAAATGACATTAACTTCTATCTTAACTCCCTAGAAGACACTAAGAAACAAAAGGTAGTTTTAGAAGTAGAAGTTAATTCATTAAAGCAAAAACTGCATAGTTGGACAAGTTCATCACATATTGTTTAACACTCGTGAGAGAGCATAACAATGGGGAGGGATTGGGTTATAAAGTGGTTCCGCCACTACATGAGATCTTGATGAACGGAAAAAGTAAACCAATCAATAGCAATCCAATCAAGGATCATGTGGTGTCCACTCCTATAAGTGATCCAGATTCCACATGTAAATCAAATGAATCTGGTACTAAAAAAAAGGAGGCCACTTCAAAGGCAAAAGGCAAAATGCCTTGTGTTAATCTGGAAAAAGAGTTTGAGAAGGATAATATAAAAGCCTCATTCAACAATAGTCAAATTTGAACCTAAAAGACCAGTAATGTTAACCAATCACGGGTTTCATGTCAAAGTCCAGTTAAACAAAATGGATAAGATGTTAAAAATTTTAAAATAATTAACTTTATTAAACAAGATAAAACATCTAAACAAGAAGAGTGTTACCACAAAAAGGTTAATGTCACACGTGTGTCACACATTGCGTCTAACTATCCTTACTATGAGACACCGAGGAGGAAAGTTGAACTTCAGGACCGAAAACCTAGTTCTTCTATGAGGAACTCAGTGACTCCACCTAGAAGGGCTAGTGAACCTAAAGTTCAACCCATTAGCCAGTCATCTGTTTATCACAAACAGGCCTTACACAAGGCATGCTTGTGGAAAGAAAAATCAACCTCAATGTCTGATAATGAGAACAAGAACACAACTGAGCTTCCCTCACCCTCTAAAGATCAATGGGTTGAATTTATGATGTGTGACGCGTTTGGGACACCCAAGCCAGTAAAGGCTTGGGTCCCTAACCTGAACTAATGTTTTCAATTGAATGTGCAGGGTGTTCGCTATAGTGTTGAAACCAAAACGTGGATTATAGATAGCGAAGCATCCAGGCACATGACAGGGAACAGACTCTCTTATGAAATGTCAAATGAATAAAAGGAGGCCATGTTTCATTTGCTGGAAACAAAGGATGGTATATCACAGCTCAATGGGAAGTGGGAAATCAGAAAGTGAAGTTTGACAAGGTAAACTATGTTCAATAACTTCAGAATAACCTCCTTTCTGTATCCCAAATTTGTGAGAAAGGTTTTAAGGTAGTATTTGACAACAAGAGGTGCTATGTCCTGGAAAAGGACTATGTGATCCCAAGGACCAAGTCTTAATGTCTGCCTCAAGATATAATGACCTTTATGTCTTGGATCTATCAAAGGCCTCCACAACAGATTGTGAAGTTTAGTGCTTCTTGTCAAAAGCTACTGAGAAGGATTCCATCTCCTGGCATAGGAGAATGGGACACATTAATCCATGGAAGATGAATCACTTGATCCAGAATGATCTCGTGAGAGGAGTTAATGTCAAAAACATCCAACTTCCTGATTTCAGTGTTGCATGCAAAAAGGGCAAACAGACGAAGAAGTCTCATAAGGAAAAGAAAGTTCATTCCATCGAACTTCCTCTTGAACTTCTCCATGTGGATCTGTTTTGTCAGTCAGTACAAGAAGCATTGTAGGTGACTTGTACTGCTATGTAGTTACTGATGACTACTCCAGATTTTCTTGGGTAATGTTTCTGAAATCCAAATCCAAAACATTTGAGTCATTCAAGGAATTAGTAACTACACTGGAGTCCCTATACAAGCTGAAGGTATGACAAGTACGCTCAGACAACGGAACCGAGTTCAAGAACCAATGGATGGAGGCATACTGCAAGGAAAAGGGAATTGTGCACCAGTTCACTTCTGCCAACACTCCTTAGATGAACGGAGTTGCTCAAAGAAAGAACCAGAGCTTGATAGAGACTGCACGGACTATGCTAGCAGACTTGAAACTGCCTATCCAATTCTAGAATGAGGCAGTTGCAAATGCGTGTTACACGTTAAATCAAGTTCTCATAGTTAAATGCCATGGCAAGACATGTTACAAGTTACTACAATGACTTAAACCTAATCTAGAGTATCTCAAGCCGTTTGGCGCACCGTGCACCCTACTGAACAGACTCAGGAGGGAAAATTAAGCGAGAAGGCTCAAGAAGGTATCTTTCTAGGATACAACATACCGAACAAGTGAGTTTACAACAACTCAATAGGTCAGGTAGAAGTGTGGTGTAACGTGGACGTTCAGAGATACACCACCCCACCAGCTGGAAAAGGACCTGCCTTCTTTTTCGACTATGATGGATTCTTCAAGTCCTTCAACATACCACTCCCCACTTCTGACGAAGAGTTAACAACAAAGATGTTTTATGATGTCTTGAACACACCGTCACAAGATTCAAAACCATTCGGTTCACAAGGTGATTCATCTCACCACTCAGGGGGGGCACTTGAAGTTAGTAACTCCTCCTCTGACGAAGAAGCTGTGGAGAATGATCAGAACAACCAGGAGGAACAGGTTCCTACTATCGCAAGTCCACAAGCATCTGAAATTGATGCCTCTGAGCCTTCGGAACCTCACATTCGTACTACTTCAGATCCGGATCCTAACGTCCATAATCTTGATTCTGAGGTAGTTGTTCCAACCACTCCTCGATCATGCCTAAATGTCTATCATCCTTTGGATAATGTTATTGAGGATGTTAGATCAGGAGTTCAGACAAGAAATTAGCTCTATTCAGCTGATTATGCCTCGGTGATGGAAAAGGGATACCTTTAGGACGGTGTATATCGCTGCTTTGTGTCTCAATTTGAGCCAAAGTACGTTAGTGAAGCATTGAATGATGAGGCATGGGTGAGTGCCATGCAAGAAGAACTTCTTCAGTTCAAGAAGTTAGGAGTATGGACTCTCATGGATAGACCTAAAGGTGCTAAGGTCATTGGCACCAAATGGGTCTTGAAATGCAAGAAAGATGATCAAGGCGTAATCATCAGAAACAAGGCTCAACTTGTAGTTCAAGGATTTTGACAAGTTGAGGGAATAGACAATGAAGTGTTTGCACTCGTGCCAAGAATGGAAGCCATCCGTATCTTCCTTGCCTATGCCTCGTATATAAAGATTAAAGTTTATCAACTGGATGTGAAGAGTGCATTCCTTCATGGTGAAATCCGAGTGACAGTGTACGTCAGTCAACCAGAGGGATTTGAGGATCCATATCATCGGGACAGATTTTACAAACTCGACAAGGCTTTATACGGGCTACATCAAGCTCCTACAGTCCGGTATGAGAAACTCTCCACTCACCTTGTGAAACATAGGTTTCGCAAAGGTGTTATTGACTGCACACTGTTCATCAAAGAAAAGGATGGTGATTTACTGCTTGTCCAAATTCATGTAGATGACATAATCTTTGGTTCCAAGAACAAAGAACTATGTAAAGAGTTTGAAGCATTAATGAAGGCTGAATTTGAAATGAGGGCCATGGAAGAGATGAAGTTCTTGGTTAATGGTGGATGAGACACCTAAGGGATTTTTTCTACATCAGACCAAGTATGTAGGAGATATTCTCAGTCGGTTTGACATGGAGAATGCTTCCGCAGCTCGGACTCCACTTGCTACAACCATGATGTAGCACCCGACGAGAATGGTGATTAGGTAGATGCCACCATGTATGGAGGAATGATTGGATCTCTAATGTACCTCACTGCCTCAAGACCTGATATCATGTATGCTACATGTCTATGTTCAAGATATCAAGCAAAGCCAAATGTTAACCATCTATTAGGGGTCAAAAGGATCTTCCTTTATCTGAAGCGTACACCAACACTAGGGTTGTGGTATCCTCATGATGATGACTTCGAGCTTACGGCGTACAATGAATCGGATTACGGCGGCTGCAAGATGAACTACAAGGCTACATCAGCAGGTTGTCAATTCTTTGGGAGGAGATTAGTGACCTGGCAGTGTAAGAAGCAGACCTCGGTTGTTTTGTCAACCTACGAAGCCGAATACGTTGCTGCTGCAAGTTGTTGTTCACAAATCATATGGATTCAATAGCAAATGCAGGACTACGGTTTGAATATCTCTTCTACTCCTATTTTTGTTGATAACTCTGCTGCAATTGCAGTAACTAAAAATCCGGTCCAACATCCTAAGACCAAACACATCAGAAACAAATATCACTTTATATGTGAATGTTTTGAAACAAACCTAATCGATATGGTTAAAATAAATACTGATTTTCAACGTGCTGACCTCTATACAAAGGCTTTTGATAAACCATGTTTGTATATTTATTAGAGGTCAATGGCGTTAAAAAGAAAAGTGATGTAATTCTTGAAGACCATGTGTAGTCCGATGGGTATAGTCCATTTTTTTTAATTTTTATTTTCTTTATTTATCTAATTTATTTTAAGTAGTTAATTAAATTGATGTTATTTCTATGCCTAGTAACATCTTAAAAATGCAAATCATTTACAGTTTTTAGAATTTTAGAGGGAGAATAGGTTTACGAACTAACATTATAAAAAAAACAAAAAAAAGAAAAAAAAATAAATGAGGGAGGAGGATGGACTAGCTGATACAAATGAGATCGGCTCTGTGAAACTGATTAATGACTGTGGAAAATGATAGTACACTCGAACAAATTATTTGGGACTTTAAAATATTAAATTGAATTAGATGCAAAATTCAAGGTATAAGTCCGCGGAGTCTGTGCAATATAAAAGGAAAAATGATAGTACACTGGCTACTACTATGGTAATGCAAAGAAAGTAGATCTAGAGGTTGTTAGACCACTACATGATGTGTCGGTAGATTCAACACAGTTGATGATTAGACCTCATTGGTGAACTAAATTTAAACTAAGTTGTTCAACTGATTGTGGGTTCCCATCTTATCACTTGTTAACACAATCAGTTATTTCTAATAAGAGGTGACAAGCAAATAAACGCCACAAATGTGTGCGTATGACCAAAATATGAGCAAAAACATGTGATGAAAAAAAGCAAAAGCAATCAAACTTATAACCTATGTTGTTGGTGAGATCTGTGCAAAAAGAATAAAATTGCTCAAACAAGAAGATACGTTATGTGCCTCTCTGTTGTGCGGTGGCACTGACCTGAGGATAAGCATAACCTATATATTCTAAAATTCGTTGTTGTTTGCCGCCTCTCTGCTGTGCGGTGGCACTGACCTGGGGCTTGGCTTCTCTTTGAAAGCTCTAAGAATAGTTTCTTCTTGAATACTACCCTGAGACCTCTCAAAAATCTTCTGAGGAATGTTGACTACCAAATAAGTGTGGGATCCACAAATTTCGGTTGAAATAATATAACCTAATTCATCACCAATCTGTATCAAAAGTCTGTGTATGGATTTAAGTGGACAATTATACTGACAATCAGTGTGGCTGCAATTCTTGAAAATCCAAATCAACGTATGCACCTCATAGTACCAGTATGATTTCCTAAAATCGCTAAATGACCCTCGATGAAAACAAGAATCAAGCATCAAATGAATTTGGAAACACGTCCTGAATGATTTGATTACCTATATGATTCCATAATGAATTGTTTCACTTATGATCAAAATAACTTGAAGGTGCTGTTCGATGAAATTAGTCTGGTAGATTTCTATCTTAGGATTTACACCTGACACATAACCACAAAAACAAGTTTTAGTTTTGTATTTCAGTTTTAGTTCTTTTATTTTGTTTAAATATCATCAATTTAGTTTGTTAAACATCGGACTATGCCATTGAACTCAATCGGGGATTTAATCAACTAAAAAGGTCACGTTTAAGGTGACCACACATGTTTTCAAATGTAAATGAGTCATGTCTAAGGTGACAAACTGTTTTAAAAGGATCACGTCTGTGGTGATCAAAGGTTGTCAGAATTAAAATGATCGTGTCTGAGATGATCCAATGCTCATAACGGTTAATCGAAAGTTAAAAGAGATTTTGTGTGGAATGGTCATAAAGTCAAAATTATACGTATGATCCACTCGCACGAATGGACCATGAGTATGGACCAACCGTACGAATGGTCCATGAGTATGGACCAACCGTCCGAATGGTCCATGAGTATGGACCAACCGTACGAATGGACTATACTTATGCCCCAGATAGCCCAATGGAGCATGAGTATGAACCATTCACCCGAATGGCGTATCAGATTGAGCCAGTCGCCCGAATAGAGATGTGCGAATGAGTCAGTCGCCCGACTGAAACCCAGTCAGCCGAATGAATGTGATCGACTGAAGAAATCATACGACTGAGGTCCAATCGCCCGAATGAACCGAGCGAATGGGTCAAGTCGCCCGATTGAAATCAGATTCAGCATAAATAGGGCCATTGTCGATCGCATAAACTCATCACCCCCCATTCGCCCTAAATCACACCGCCTACCGTTACCCTGCTGAAGTTTCTTCAGACCCAAATTAATTCTTGTGACATTCTGATGATCTTTGTTGATTTTACAGCTACAATGCGGTGCACTCTAAAAAAACTCTATTGATTTGAGACCTAAATCTTGGGACTCAACCCTAACAACACCCGAGACTAAAATTGGACAAACAACCTAACTAAACTAATTCAAATGTTGAAATATAGGTTATTAGGTGATTAGTAGAGTGATTGCGAGTCTATTGAACCAATACATGATGTATAATTTGAAGAATTGGTCAAAATTCAAATTTCATTCGAACAGACAATACGTCAGATGACTGGACAACCGGATGAACTCCAATCGCATGATTGAGTTAGCCGAATCACTCAGTCGGCCGAATGGATAATCTGAATGAGCTCAGTCGGCCGACTGAACTAATCGAAGGCTCAGTCACCCGATTGAACTCAGTCGCATGTTAGTCACCCGACTTATTCAGTCGCCTCTTAGGTCAACCGACTAAACTTAGTTTTATGGTTCAATTGCATGATTGAACCAGACAATATCAAACAGGCTAACTTGAACTGAACTTTGTTGTGTTGTGATCTAATGTCTATGTGTCTTCTGTTACAGATTGATGGCCGATAGGTGGTCCATCAACCCCAAGCACAACATTTGTGCGCATTTTGATGCCACAACTCGGAACGATGCTGAGTTTGCAGGGATCATTGCATTTCTAAAGCGATCCCGGATTCACAGAGCTATATCCACACTATGCACTCCTTATAGGTCTATACAACAGGCCTTTTGGGAGGGGGCATCAATTGATCGTTCACAAGAGCCCTATAGCATCCGGAGTTCCATTTTTGGGCATGATATCAAGGTGACTGCAGCTGATATTCGTCGAGTACTCGATCTGGGTGATGATGCTGATCACCCGACAGGCTACATCCTCTGACAGTTCGAGGGTGCTTCCTCAGGATGAAGTACGCTCATGACATAACGCAGGCGTGCTGAACAAAAGCAATCTATGTCCCCAGTTTAGGTACTTGGCGCATGTGATACTGAAGTGCATGGCGTCGAGGGGGGTGGGTTGATGACCTCTCAGACCAGATCTAGAATGCCTACGTGGCACTGGTACACAAACACCCCTTCTATTTCTCCAGTATGATTTTTCCTAATCTGATAGAGAACATAAAGGCAAACGACAAGGAGGGATTGTGCATGTTCCCTAGATTCTTGCAGATGATCATCGATGAGAAGATGTCTGCCTTGCCTAAGGAGAGCCACCATCTTGTATCGTTGTAGATTATGGATGACACGACCTTGTGCGCATGAAGATCTACAGGGGGAAGCAAGTCAAGCCCTGTGAAGAGACTCTTCAGGTATCTGGCTAAGGCTGATTATATGGCGCCGGCTAGGCGAAAGTGGCGCCATAAGGAGAGTGATTCAGATGTGAGCAGATGGCTCTCCTATCTAATGACTCCGATGACGATGACGGTGACACCGGCGGAGACTCTAGGCCCGCTTCAACTAGGGCCCCCACTACCCATGTTGCATCTCCACCTTTTACACATGCCACCACTACTAGCTTTCACCAGGATTTTTGTCCTCCAGATGAGCAGGCAGAGAGTGATGAGGAGCCTCTCATGAGGACTGTGGGCAGTAGGGTGGTTGCCACAAAGAGAGGTTTGAGGGCGGTTGGTGGACACCTAGGGGAGTTCGGGGATGTTGCTGCTGATCCAGATCCCACGTAGCCCCGGACCCGCCCAGCGGCCAAGGGGGAGCCTCTGTGCCTAGAGGGTCAAGGAAGAAGAGGATGGCACACCCCTATGGCAAGAAGGGGAAGAGATTGAAGTTCACCTTGACCTCATCTACCACCACAGCCACTACCTCAGCCACACCTTCACCACTACCACCACCACTGCTACCACACCACCTGCCACCACCTCTACCACCTCACACACACTCCACACCCACTCCACCCCTACCCAATCCAACCACCACCACTACAGCTCATCCACCACCACCTATATCTATACAACCCCCCAATCTTCACCACCACCACCACTAGCCACCAAGCTGGACCATCATCCCACCCTACCTACCACACATGATCATCTCTACCTGCCCCCCCCCATTGGGGTAGAGGAACACTGTTAGCACTCAACCGTATGGTGCTGAAGCTATTAGCTGCTGATGAGGAGAAACAGCCTAACTACGTAAGCTTGTGAAGCTAAATGCTACCCAAGCAAAACAGATCTGACAGCAAGATGAGCAGATTGCCCAACTCCAGGAGCAAAATGTCCACTTGTCAAAGAGGACAGAGGAGTTGAGCCACTTAGAAAGGAAGGAAGACAAGGCCCAAGCCTCAGACGTCGATGTCAATATCAAAAAGGCTAAATGGGCAACGTGTTTTGTAGAAGTTGGAGCCCAGCGCAGTGCTCCAAATTCAAATGTCTACACCAAACTGTATAAAGTGAAGAAGCATCACAAGGTGTCAAGCAAAATTATAGCGTGGGCCTATTTTGAAGATCTTAACGTCTATGCTTTTAAAAGAGAGAAAAGGATCGAGTACTTTAGATTCCCACATGATCTGAAGACTCTTCCAGGTTTTGAGATTAACCAGTTAGCAAAATTGAAGTTGCTATATGATAACCCTCATAAGATGTCAGGCTGGTTTGAAGCAGCTTTAAAGAGAGAGTACTACACCCGATGGGTCAACTTCATGCCTCAACAACCAATGAGGTATATCAGGAGATCTGAAGTTGATGCCATAACTGGGAAGCCAAAAATAATGCTGAAGTGGAGTCCTCCGTGCACGATGTCTAGAATTCCTCTAAGGGAATTGCCACAGGACTTCACTCCACACTTCAAGTGGTGGTACTACAATTGGAGAATAGGTGACGCGGTTATAGTGTTGAAAAGAAACAGTAGTATGGAAACTATCAGGGTGTTTGATCACATGTGGCTCACTAACTTGTCGGCTGATGATGTTTACACCTTATACAAGTGGCCACTGTTCTATGACTCGTAGGATATTGTACAAGCTCTCCAATTCAAGAATGTGATATGTCTTTGCTTTGCTTTTGAAATACATGCAGGAGTCACAAAAGAGGAGAAGTACAAGAAGTATGAGGAGCTTATGAAGAATGTAAGACAGTAGATGAAACTAGGTCCAAAGGGGAGTTTGTAGATACATGTGTACCTAGTTTCTGAGCTTAATGTAAAATGTCTTTATTGTCTTACACATATGTAATAGAATGGTCCTTAATGAAATACAATGTGTGGTTGTGCTTATAATGTTGAATATTTCATTGCTTAGCACGTAATAACACTTATTGAACTAACTATATAGGTTTGTGGTTGGTTGAACAGATCTAAGTCAAATAATGATTGTGAAACATATTCAAACTTAATCATATGATGTTCTCATGTGAATGGCCCATACTAATGGACCATACGCATGAACTACTTCATGCTAATGAACCAGTCGCACGACTGAACCAGGAGACTGGATCAGTCACATGATTGTAACATGAGATTGGCTCAATCACACGACTAAACACTCATTCGTGCGAATGGATCAACCACATGACTCAAATGCATGGCTGAACCGTGCAAATGGTTCAGTCGGCTGAATGAGAAACCCTAACCTATAAATAGCACTTAATTCGTGGAAAAACAAAACACTTCGAATACCTACGTACGAAATCGTACCCTAGCCATCAAGAGACCTCTAAGAACGTGTTACAAGTTCATAGATCTCACTAGATCGATTACCAATCCTTCTTAACATTTAGATTCAATCCATATTGTTTCTATGTGCGTTCTCACTGATTGGATCGCCAATCAAATAGGATTCCACACTATTTGATTCGGTATACACGTATTTCAGTTAGTATTTTGTTAGATAAACCATCCTAACAGAAGTTCATGACATTCACTCCATTCACTAGATCATTTCTATATCAAGTGATTCATCTTCCATGGATTTATGTGTCCAATTTTCCTATGCCAAGAGTTTGAGTCCCTCTTTGTTGGCTTTGACAAGAAGCATTGAACTTTCTAATTAGTTGTGGAGGCTTCTCATAGATCCAAGACATATAAATCATTATATCTTGAAGCTGGCACTAAGACCTTGTCCTCCGGCATAATCCTTTTTCAGCACGTAGCACTTCTTGTTGTCAAACATAACTTTGAAGCCCTTGTCAAAGATATGGGAGACTGAAAGAAAGTTGTTCTGTAGTTGTTGAATGTAGTTAACCTTATCAAACTTGACTTTCTGGTTTCCCAATTCTCCCTAAGCAGTGATATATCCTCCTTTATTCCTAACAAATGATACATGTCCTCCTTTAATTTGTTTGACATTGAAAAGGAGAGACAAGTTCCCGGTAACGTGCCTAGACGCCCCACTATCAACAATCCAGGTATTTATGATAGCACTGTAGCAGAGACCCTACACATTCAAAGGACATAATCAGTTTAGGTTTGGGACCCAAGCCTTAACTGGCTTGGGTGACCCAAAGGAATCACACATTATGAACTCAATCCACTGTCCACTTAAGGACGAGGGCATATTGTTCTTCTTATCGTTCTCATTATCAGAAAATTTACTTGGCTTTTCTTTCCATAAGCTAGTTTTGTGTACGGCCTATTTGTGATAAACAGACGACTGGCTTATCGTTTGAACTTTAGGTTCATTAGTTCTCTCCGGAGGAGTATTAGAATTCCTTTTAGACGAACTTTGTTTAGTGTCATAAAGTTTAATTTTCTTTCTGGGAGTCTGATAGTAAGGACAATTAGAAGAAATTTGTCCTCTCTTTCCACAACTGTAGCATGATCTCCCTTCTACATGTTGAGGAAACTGTTTATGCGGGGTTGAATATGATACAGGTGCGACGCGAGTCTGGTTAGGTTTAGTTACTTCTCGTTTAGATGTTCTTGTCTCTTTAACAAAAACTTGTTGGAACATTTTTAACATCTTTAGCCTTTAGTTTATTTGGACTTTGACATGTAACATGGGTGTGGTTAACTGGTTTAGTCATTTTGGGTTGAGAAGAAGACATGTGTGAACCTGACCTTACATTATCCCTTTCAAATTTGTCATCCAAATTAACAATAGGCATCTTTCCTTTTGATTCCAAGGTAATCTCCTTTTGTTTAGTTCATTCCATCATAGATTGTTGATACACTTATGTACCTAGATCCTGATCTCAATGTAATATGTCTTGAATGTCTTGCACTTATGTAATATTGGGTACTTAATGAAATGATAATGTTTGGTTATGATTTATAATGTTTAATTTTTCATTAATGAGTTGAGTAACGCATATTGACTAGATTATATAAGTTTGTGATTGTTTGAATTGATATACATAATGTTATAATAATGAATACATTCAAACTTTGGTTAAGTGAAGTTCATATGTTAAGTGCTCTAAGAAAGATTAACATGTGGTCTTTATTTGTCTTTTGATATTTTGTAATAGTATAGGGACTATTTCTGTAATTTGTTAGTTCCTTTACTTTGTGTTTTCAGTTTAAATAGCTTAGATTTGCAGGTAGATAGCAACAAATACACAAGATATTCGAATCTGCTTTTCATACTTGTAATTGTCTTAGCTTGATATAAATGAAAACTTGAATTTTATTGATATCTTGTTTTGATTTGATTACTTTGTGTGAATTTCATTGAATTGTGTTACAAATCATCACAGATATATTCATTTGATCCTATCAAATGGTATCAGAGCTGTTCGTAAGCCGTTAGTGATTGATTTTTGATTTAAGTTCATCGAACTTGAAAACCTAAAATCTCACTGAATCTGTGATTGAGATACAATTCAAGTGAAAATTTGTGAATTTTAGTTGTGTTTCATCATCAGAAACATGATTTGAAACACAATTAGCAGATCAATTCATCAAATTCAAGTAAATTGTTGAATTTGTTGTTCGAAAATGGCTTGAAGTTTCGAACTGAAATTTCAAAAATTTAGTGATTTGTTGTTGAAATTGAGGAAATTGATATTAAGAAGAATGTTTATCGACATAAAACTTGCTTAATTGAAAAGTTTCAATTGAATTCATCAACATTTGAAGAATTTAGATGATTTGAGTCTGTTATATTCTTATGAACATCATGAATGTGACGCATTAGGGTTGAAGTTTGCTGAAAAATTGTCCAAGTGTTAGGTGTTTGACTAATGTTTAGTCGCAACAACACTGTGTAGATGTTTTCAGTTCAGACGTTTGATCACTGTTCGAATGTCCAGACGTATCATTGTTGAGAAGTTTTTGAACTATTTAGACGTTTGATAACTGTGTAGGTGCATCAACACTGTGTAGACGCATCAACACTGTGTATACGCATTACAACTATTCAGACGCATCAATTTTTGACGTTTTTGGAAAATTTTCTAAGGCATTCCATTAGACGTTTATCAACTTAGACGCATCAACTGTTGAGACGTTTGAATACTGTTCAAACGTTTTAACCTTGATACTTAGAATTTTTTTTAAAAGAAAATTCTTTGAAAAAACTTTTTCAATTGTTTTTAAAAAAAAATAAAATATAAGAAAACAACAAAAATATAATAATGGTAAAATCAGAAGATTCTGAAAACAGAGTTCCAAAACATAAAAATAGAGCTGATTTCAAAAATTGGTCTCTTAGACTAAAACAACATTTTAATTCCATTGACACTGATCTTTGGAAATCTATAGAAAAAGGACCATACATTCCTATAATAACTGATGGACCAGACAAAGGATTTGTGTATACTAAAGATTCTCCAGAACCTTATCCAGAAGATGATCTTCAAGGAGATGATCTGAAAAGAGTTAAGAATGATATTAAAGCCTGTTCATTGATGTGTAAAGGACTACCTTTGGAAGTTCTTACAAGGCTTGATGCATATCAAACTAGATATACACTATATAAAGCATTGAAGATCATTTGTGAAGGAGGTAAAGAGATTCAAAATTTAAAGAAACAAAAGCTTAAAAGACAATTAGAGTTATTTCAACATTTGTCTGGAGAGACAATAAATCAAATGATGAATAGATTTGTTCAACTCATAACTGAGATGTCAACAGCTGGTATCAAACCTGATCTTAAAGATTTAAATCTCAGATTACTCAATGCTTTACCATCTTCATGGAAACTAACTGTAACACTACTAAAGCATACTGAGAAGTTTCCAATGGATCTAGATCTTCTTATTGCAAAAATAGAATCAGTGGAGATTGATGAAAGCTCAAGGAACAATGATAGAGCAGCATCAATGTCTCAATATCAGTTTGTTGCTTCACCTGCAACCACCATAGAAAATGCATTCATGGCAAAGAGTGAGAAAAGTCCTGAAGAAGAAGGAGACTTGTTTGTAGGAGCAGGATTTTTCACTGACTCATCATTTACCAGTGCACCTGCATATACAACTCAGTCTCATTCCCAATCTCCTCCTAAACCACAGTCACAATCATCAAATATTCAGCCAGAGACTTCTTCATCATCTAACTCTGCTAAATCTACCAAAGTTAAAGATGTGATTAACATCCTATTAGAGGATGAAGAGTCCAAAACTACATTTACTGCTTTTATGGCCAGCTTTCAAGCTTATGAAGGTAGCCATTTAACTCAACTAGATTTTGTTTTACAGGATTTATTTAATGGATCCTGAAGATGTTGAAGAGATGGACCTGAACTAGAAGATGGTGATGATTGCTTACACGACTCAAAAACATTCTTATGTCAACAAGAAATACAAGCCTAGTGCAAACAAGACTGTTGGATTTGATAAGTCAAAAGCTAGCTGTTTCAACTGCAACAGTTGTGGACACTTTTCAAGAGAATGCAAAGCTCCAAGGAATAATGGAGGAAGTGCTCATTCAAGCACAAATAATCAAAGGTTTTAACAAGCTCAAAAGACCTTTCAAAAGCCTTATCAAAGTCTTCCTATGCCAGAGCTTAAAGATGAAACCAAATCATCTGATGAAACAAAGAAATCACTAGTAGTCAACATAAATGATGGATATGATTGGAGTGCATATGCAGATCAATTTACAAACGACTTAACATCAAGTTTGTCTCTTATTGCAGAAATTCAAGAGGAAGATTGGTCAGAAAACAATGACCCAAAAGTGGAAAGTGATGAAGAGGAAGATAACTATGATTGGAGTGACAAGTCTGACCCTAAGAGGATACAAGGAAGTAGCTCTAATGGTTCATCTGATCAACCAAAGGTTAAATCTTCTACTTCATCATCTCAAACCACAATTCCAAAATTTCCTGAAATACCATCAGAAGTAAGAGAAAAGCTTTGCACCAAATCATGCTTTGAACATGTTGAACACTACAGAAACTATTCATTCAAAATGTGTGGAAAGCTAAAACAAGAGGAATCTATGCATAATCAACTTAAATCTGATCATAAAACTGCAGATCAAAAGATTATCTCTCTTCAAAATTCATGGAACAAAACAATCAAAGATTTAGAAATTGTTACAAAGCAACTAGAAGAGATGACCAAGAATCTTGAACAAGAGAAAATAGCACATGCTGCTACTCAAGTTGATCTAGCAAAAGTAAAGAGTTCAAAAATGATAGTAGAAAAACTAATCAGTAAAAGGAAAGATAAACAAAAAGCAGGATTAGGTTTCACTCATGAACCTATGCCTGAATCTATCACAAACACACTACCAGAGAATTTCAATACTCATGATCATTCACCTCAAAATAAAGCAAAGCTTAAAGCCTTTCATATCAAAACAAAGAATGCAGAAGAAGAAAAAGAAAATGTCCAAGTGTTTGTTGAAAAAGATCAAGAAAAAATCAAAATGGACATCCAATCAAGATAAAATCATACGAACCAAAACAACCAAAACAAAATATCTCTTCTCATCAAATTCATAATGTAATAGAAGAAGTCAGAATTCAAAACAAGGATAAACAATAGATAGGAACATCAAAAGATTCAAACACATCAATATGAAACAATTTCAATGAGAAAAGGAATCTTCTTCTCATGATGTTCAATCTGAAATAAACCAAGCTCTTCTAAATCAAAGAATCAAAGAAGAAGAAAGAAATCTGCAAAAGCAACATCTGAACAAAACAAAAGTTCAGAAAATTTGATTAAAGCAACATTCAAACAACAAAATAAAACCAATTAAATTTGTGTCAGCAGGTATGTTAAATATGAATTCTCTTTCAAATAATAAAGCAAATGTTATGAACAAATCAAACTCTGATCTAAATCTAGTTCAGATTCAAAGACTTCCACTGTAGCAAAAATTTTGTTTCTAATACATTCAAGAAGGAAGTTCATGTTAAACAATGAACAATAATCTGACACAAAATCAAATTGTGAAAATGAAAGACCAAGCTTAACTATATGACACCAAAATCAAACATTATGTCATTGTCAAAAGTTAACAAAAGTTGTTTTTAACACCACAAAAGTACTGTGAAATTTGTGATATGAAAAATCACAATACTGCTGAGTGCTACTTCAACAAGTACTGTCACATACGTGACATGAGAAATCATTCGACAGCAGATTGTTATTATAACAATATTGTACTTATTGTGATGAAAAGACTCACAACACTACAGATTGTTACTTTAGAAATAGATCTCTCACTAGAAACTTTGCAAAATCAAACATGAAGCAAAGGATTTGCTAATCCACAGTAATTGAGAAATCAAACTAATGGATTTCAAGAGACATTAATCAACCTAATGCAGGTTTGAGATCTTTTCTTGAGAACAACTATACGAGCTCAAAACATCATGCAAGAACACTTTATACCAAGATCTGTAAGGATGAATAATAAAAATGTTAGACATCAATACATTTCAAAAGATGATCAATGAATGGTATGAATGTTCACAAAAATAAATCAAACAATTTCAGAATAAAATTGGTAAATTCATCAAAAATAAACCTGATTTGAATAATCTACATTATAAACAATTTACAATTGTTGATAAATTTGGAAAGCCCAAGACCATTTCGGCTTGGTAGATATTTCAACTTAACTTTCTTGTAGTGCAGGTACGCCAAAAGACCAATCAATACATGGTATGTGGATAGTGGGTGTAGTCGACACATGACAGGCAATACTGCCTTGTTACAAGATTTTAAGTCAAAAGATGGAACTCACATCGCCTTTGGTGGTGATGCTGGAGGAAAAATAACTGGAGAAGGAAATATCCAATGGAATAATAAGCTTTGATAAAGTCAACTTTGTTCACATTGAACTTTAATCTTTAAAGCGTATCTCAAATATGTGACAAATCTTATTCTGTTCTGTTTGATAATTCATTCTGTTATGTTTTGAAACCAGGTTTCAAGATAAGCAAAGATTGGGTGATTGTTACAGCTGAGAGAGACAGAGATGTATACAAATTGGATATGTCTCAAGTTGATCCTTCAACTGAAACAACATGCCTAATTGCAAAGGCATCAATGATGAAAGCCAGCTTTGGCATAGACGTCTCGGTCATTCAAATTTCAAGAACATGAACAAGCTTGTAGCAGGAAATCATGTCATTGGACTTCCATCCAAGAAGTTTGCAACAATGATCACTGCTCAACATGTTGAAGGGAAAGCAACACAGAGCGTCTTATAAGTCCAAGCCTATAAACTCAACATCCAAACCTCTCCAGATGTTCCATATGGACCTTTTTGGACCAACAAACGTCAAGAGTATTGACGAAAATCATATTGTTTTACTTATCATTGATGACTTTACAAGATTTTCATGGGTTTTCTTTCTTTATGCCAAATCTGAAACAACTGAATTATTAAAAGGATTTATCATTAAAGTTGAAAATCAATTAGACAAAAAGTGAAATATAAGAAGTGATAATGGAAGAATTCAAAAATGCTAACATTGAAATGTTTTTGCACAGAAAGGGATAGCTCATCAGTTCAGTGCTCCCAAACTCCTCAACAAAATGGAGTTGCTGAAAGGAAGAATAGAACACTAATTGAAGCTGCTCGTTCTATGTTAGGTGATGCAAAATACCTATCACTTTTTGGGATGAAGCAATATCAACTCCATGTCTCATTCAAAATCGAATCTTAATTATCAAAGATAACTGAAAACTCCATATGAGTTAATGTTTGGCAGAAAACCGAACATAAATTTTTTAAAATCATTTGGTTGTCCTGTTATTATTCTTAATTCAAGTGATCAATTAGGAAAATTTGATGCAAAATCTGATAATGGATTTTTCGTTGGATATTCATCAGTTTCAAAAGCCTATCGAGTCTACAACTCTAGGACGAATGTAATCCTTGAAACATTCAACGTTAATTTATGGAAAATTCTTTTCCATCTGTTTCAAATGGTCCTGTATGGTTATTTGATCTAGATTCATTATCAAACTCTTTTCAATCCAATTTGTTTGATCAATCAATTGTCTTAATTCTACAGATAAGAAGAACTCAAAAGGAGATCTTGGATCTTTCAATGAGATTCAGATTCTGATGACCCAGATGATTCAACTCAGACTACCCATTTTTATCATTTGTCAAGGATTCAACAATTCAATACCATGAAAATACAGTTTCAGATCATTCAGGTCAATAATCAGGAATAATCACAAAATATTCCTAATGATGGTAATGAGTTTGTGATACCTGAGTCTGGAACATCATCCATTTCAGGTGATGTAGTTGATACAGGTAACTTTGATTACTTTGTCAACTCACCTACTCAAGTTCCAAATTCAATCCACATTCTT
The DNA here is from genome assembly GCA_025506515.1 of Flaveria trinervia. NCBI lineage: Eukaryota > Viridiplantae > Streptophyta > Magnoliopsida > Asterales > Asteraceae > Flaveria > Flaveria trinervia. The sequence goes on along the minus strand of CM046451.1, from coordinate 66,992,707 downwards.
CTACTTTGATACATGAGTTTTCCAACTTGAATCAAACAAATCTGGATGTTAGTGTTCAATGTGATGAGATTACTACATCTCGCATTCACAAGAATCATCCAATTTCTCAGATTATTGGTTCATTGTATGAGAGAACAACTAGCAAACATATGCTTATACTCTTGCTTTCTTTCTCAAATTGTTCCTAAAAATATTTGATATTTCATTCAATCAAATATTTGAATTGATACAAATGAAGGAGTAGAAGAAATCCCTGTTAGTATGTCACTCAATGTGTCTATACAAACAGAGGAAATAGTTGAAGTTGATGAGATTGAAAGACTGAAAGAAGAAAATGTAAACAAAAAAAATAGACTGAAGAGTTGAAAGTTGAAAATGAAAGAATAAAAGAGATAATCAGTTCTTGTGAAAAAGAAATTCAAAAGCTCAAAAGATGAAATTTAAAGTTGTCTGAAGAAAATGTGTTAAAAGATGAAAAGATTGTTAGTTTTGCCCAAGATAAAGAAGATGTGATAAAGAACTTTGATGTTATGATTAAAGATTATGATAGTCTTGAGGAGAAATTCAAGAAGTTATCTGAAGAAAATGAAAATCTCAAAGCTGAATTGATAAAGGAAAGAGAAGCTCGGAAATCTATATCACCAGTACATGTGATTAGTACTGAGATACAGGTTGAAGAAACTTCAAAAAGAAATGGCAAAAGGAAAGTGAATGAGTTAGAAGATATTGACCAAACTGAATCCTCTTCTAAGCTTCAAAGAACTGAAGAATGGTTGAAGAGCAAAATGTTCAAGAACAGATTGATGCTTTAGATGATATTGAAGAAATATATAACGATGATTGGTATGATGAAGTTCTTGAGAATGAAGATATTGATGAAGCTGAATTTGGTCACATTTCTCTTCACAAGAAAATATACAAGAACAAGATGAAGTACCACAGGATTTTGAAGAAAAATATAACTATCTTGTGAACATGAAATATAATAGAGTGTATTTGGATGGACTGACTGTTTCTCAAATTAATGATGAATACGAGAATGCATCTATGCTGAGTCAGTTGCATCAATAGATCCAAATGAGATAGTGGCTGAGCATGGTGAATGGATAAGAACAAAGGAGGTTATAAATGTAGAAGAACTGTCTAGTTCTGAGCTGCACGATCCTGATCCTGATGATATGAGTATTCCCGCTCTTAGATCATGGTTGCAAGCTAGAAATTACCCTTGCAGGAAGCTGAAGATATTACAATCTGTATCTCTGAGAAATCTTGTAAGAAGCTTTCAAGAAACTGAGAAACAAATGAAGAAATGATAGTGCTTGATACAGATAACCCTTAGTATCTTGAGATAACAAAAAGAACAAGAATGTTAAAACCTCAGGAAATAAAACAAATGTCAGATTTGATGATGCTCATGCTCGTAGAAAAGAATTAATGGAAATGTTTGCTGATCCAGAAAGACAGACTTATAAAGCATCAACTGATCAAAGGCATATTCTCGATAGTTCACGATTTGGTACGAAATATATTGCAGAAAGGACAATCAGTTGCTGAACTGTTGAATGCAATGATTGCTCCAGATTTTACAAACCAAGTAAAGATCATTGCATGGAAGTATGATGAAGTGTTTGATGCCTTCTTGATAAAGAGTGTAAATGCTGTATGTGATGTTTATCATTTTTACTCCAGTATCATAAAACTTCCTGTGCAAGCCTTAAAAGAGCTTAATAGATTACTTCTGATCAATCATACTGATTCAAAGCGTGGGAAGATGTTTGTGGAATTATGAAGATGTGGATTGGATAGATCAAGTAATTTTCTTAACACAAGATGTGATCAAGAAGACAAGGAGTATTTTGTTACTTTGAATAAAAACAAGAAACTTATGGGAGTTCAATCAGATTAAGAACATTCGTTGATAGAATTCTGTGATAAATATTTTGAAAAAGTTACAACTCTTGGACTAAAAGTGATTGACGGTAATCAAAACTCAAAGCCAATTCTCAGATGGTTTTATAACACTGAGACATTTGAGCTGAAGTTAGACCGAATCTAGAAAGATGGGATGAGGACATGATTACTTTATGTTGAGTTTTTGAGCTAAAACTGTTACATCCAAGTTATATCTCTTTTTGTCATACAATAATTTGAGAAAGTTTCTCCTGAAATGGCTGAGCAAGACAAGAAATATTCATTTCTATTATCAATGTGATGAATGCTGCTATGGAAAGGATTTCTTGAGAAAAGCGCTTGCGTATGCCAACATGTTAAGAAAGATATTAAAGATATTGAATTCATGAGAATATCAAGGAAAGGGGTCTTAGAAGTGTACTCAAAGAAAGTACCTATTGAGTTATATGCTAAAATTGATATTTCATGTGTTTCAAAAGATACATTGGAAAGAATGGACAACATGGATATTAAAACAAATGAAGCTAAACCAGAACAAGGCATTCTTGCATGTAAATTCAAGTCTGCTATATCAAAAGCTTTGAAAGAGTTAGATATGTACAAACAGGAGCCAATGTTCAAAGTCAAAGAAGAACTAGTAGATTTCTTTGAATGATGAAGTCAAGGCTGAAGATAGAATTAAAGATAGAGTTAGCAGTCAAACTTGTAGATTTTGAAGATAGAAGACCATGTCAATCTTAGGGGGAGTATTGTTAAGTGCTCTAAGAAAGATTAACATGTGGTCTTTCTTTGTCTTTTGATATTTTGTAATAGTATAGGGACTATTTCTGTAATTTGTTAGTTCCTTTACTTTGTGTTTTCAGTTTAAATAGCTTATATTCGCAAGTAGATAGCAACGAATACACAAGATATTCGAATATGCTTTTCATACTTGTAATTGTCTTAGCTTGATATAAATGAAAACTTGAATTTTATTGATATCTTGTTTTGATTTGATTAGTTTGTGTGAATTTCATTGAATTGTGTTACAAATCATCACAGATATATTCATTTGATCCTAACATCACATGCGTCCGAATGGACTCATGCGCCCAAACAGTGGTCATGCGTCCGAATGGCCATGCGACTAAGTGTCCATGCACCTAAATAGTTCATACGCCTAAACATCTTCGTGCGACCGACTTAGTCGCATGACTGAACATTCAGTCGTGCGAATGGATCAACCACATGGCTCAATCGCATGAAAGAACCATGCTAATGGTTCATTCACCTAAATGAGCAACCCTAACCTATAAATAACACTTAATTCATGGAAAAACGTAATGATTTAGCAGCATTCGATCCACTTCGACTTCAGACGTACCCTAGCCGTCCAGAAGCCTCTAAGTTCATACTCCAAGTTCATAGAAAATTGCAGATCGATTCCTAATCGATTCTTGACATTAGATTCAATTCATTATTGTGTCTACGTGTGTTCTCACTGATTGGATTGCCAATCAAATAGGATTCCACACTATTTGTTTTGGTTTAAGATGTTAATCAGTTGGTATTTCCTTCAATACCAGATCCTAACAAGTTGTATAAGAGCTTTGGCTCTTCATTACGTGTTGATTCAATAGTTTTGATACAAAAGTTGTGTTTCTTCATAAAAACGCAATATGTTTGTGTCTAACAGATTCTTAGACGTTTCCGGATGTAAAAGTTTAGTTTTTTTCCGGCATACGGCGATTAGGGTTTGGTAAAATTCGAGTTTTTACGGCCAAAACACATTTAACCTACGAATTATCAAACTTCAGCAAGTTCAGTCGCATGATTGGCTCAATCGCACGACTTAGTACATTCGCATTCTCCAACTGCACGATTGAACTCATTCGTACGAGTGAGAACCTCATTCGGACTGTTCAACCGCATTAGTTCATTCGGCCGACTGACTCATCCGCATTTGTTCAGTTGCACGATTGAACCATCCACATTTGTTCAGTCGCACGATTGAACCATACGCATTTGTTCAATCGCCTGAATAACCCTAATCGCATACCTTCATTCGCATACATCAGTAGTTTGTTAAAGAGTAAAGTTAAGTGAAATGGAGGACCAGTTTTTAGCATATACAACAAGTAGAGATACTCGTATCCAGAATTTACTGTTGTTAGAAAACGAAGTGGGAATTCACAATAAACCCCTGAAGCTTATAACGTTAGACGACTACCCACAATGGAAGCAACGTTTTGAAATCTACTTAAATGGAGTAGATACAAATCTGTAGGAGGCAATAGAGTCGGGGTATAGCATGCCCGTAGGAGCAGATGGTGTTAAACTTACTCTAAGTGGGATGTCGGGTGCTCAGAAGGTAAAACACAACACTGAGAAGAAAGTATACGCTTTGCTCACTTAGTCTATTCTGAAGGATATCTTCTATCAGTATTCGGAGTATGTGAAGTCGGTTTTTCGGGATCGATAAACATCCGAGCATGTTCTTGATGGAAGGATGAACAACCAAAACCAAAAGTCAAATCAATAACACAAACTATCAAATATTAGTTTCATTGATAAAAACCTAACGATTACAAGCTTGTTACAACATAAGAATCAAGACTCTTGGCAAGGGGAAGATCGGGCATGATCTCCCCTCTCATCCGGCAGCCCTAGGCTCCAGGCAGACTTCCTCTCAATCCTTATCTCTCTACACATTGAAACAGGTATTTATAGGCCTCGGCCCATATTAGATGCGACTGGGCCCATTCGTGCGATTGGACCATACTATGGTTCAATCGTACGACTGGACCATGCGTATGGTTCAATCGACTGGACCATACTTATGGTTCAGTCTTACGAATGTCCCAATCACATCTCTTAGTTGCACGACTGGTCCATTAGCGTGGCTCAGTCGTACGACTGAGTCTCATTCGCATATGCTCCTGCGAATGACCCAGTTTCATGTGTTTACAACTATATATGACTATATATGCTCCAACAAATTCCCCCTTGTACGTTGCTTGCGAATAGTAGATAACACCTCTTACAATCTTCAGTCAATCTTTGCTCCGGTTGCCAATAGAATAAAACAAAAACCATATTAGCCAACGTTGCCGATCTGTCAGGTTACTACCACATCCCTGAAAATGAATTTAGGCACAATAGCTTTCGTTTACTTTGCAGAACACCATCACAGCAGCAAGATTCCCCATATGATTGATTTTTCCAGATAATGATACAAACAGTTTTCCATTGCTTCAATCTTCACACAGGCTAACCTAATTAACATCACCACCTGTAGAAATTCCCCCTCACATTCAGCATATCCCAATATATAGACATTGTGCTCTCCTTGCGTCTTCACAAGGTGTATTGGGCAAAAGGTTGATGGTTCGAATCCACAGCTGACAATATCAACCAAATCAGCATGCACGAAGATTCATTATCGGAAACCGGTTCACATCATCACTTTCCTGATTGCGTCTTCACTTTCTATATACAAGGATTCCCCCTAAGAAGCAGAATCCTTTCTGTGCGGATAAATATAACTTGATTGGCCCATAAGTAGTCAGATGCTCCTAACTACCCCACAAAATCAGCACCAACTGCTGACATCTTCTCTTCTCTTTTCGTGTTCCAATTACATTCACCTATTCTGGAAATCCGACGAATAATGGGGTACACATCGAACTTATTTGACAAACGAACCTCTGGGTGAATATGCTTTGCTCATCTTCAAATCTGTGCAAAAAGCTGTTCTAGACTCTTTTTTTTGGTGTGGAACAAATGCGGATGAGTCAATGCAGATTGCTCATTCGTGCGATTGAACATACGACTAGTCCAGTCGCACGCCTGAACATACGACTGGTCCAGTTGTACGAATGGCTCATTCGCGTGGTCCAGTCGTACGAATGGTCCATTCGCATGGCCCAGTCGCATGAACGGGTCTGCACGCAGATTTTCAGATTTGCAGCCGCCAGGGCTGCCCAAAACCCTAATATGACGAATTCAACATGAAGCGAAACAAAGTAGACATTATCAGATTCGAAAGGGTGATAAGAACGTGGTTCAAATTCGATTTCAACATAGAAGCAACACACATAACAAGATCTGAGCAAAACACAAAGAACACGAAGTGGGTTTAACGTCAAGATCTGAAATTCAATCCAGAAATCAAGTGCTCGGGTTGCTAGGATGATTGTTAGATCATTCCAGCAGTAACCGGCTCTGATACCAATGGTTAGGACTAGGTATTTGAATGAAATACCTAGTGATTACCGTGTAACCAGATCAAATAGTGCGGAATCCTATTTGATTGGCGATCCAATCGGTGAGAACACACGAAGAATCAGTAAAGAATTGAAACTAACGTTAGAAATCGATAGGGAATCGGTCTAATGTGTTCTATGAACTTGGAGAACGAATTGGGAGGCTTCTGGACGGCTAGGGTACGTCTGGAGTCGTAATAGAATGAATGTCTCTTTTTCCACGAATTGGGTTGTATTTATAGGTTAGTATTGTTCATTCGTGCGACTGAACTATTAGTATGATCCAGTCGTGCGATTGAACCATGCAGTTGATCCATCCGCACGACTGAGTGTTCAGTCGTGCGACTGCGCCAATCTTATGTGTCAATCATACGACTGATCCAGTCTCCTGGTTCAGTCGTGCGACTGAGTCAATCGTATGAAGTTATTCATGCGTGTGGTTCATTCGCATGGACCATTCGCATGAGAACTTCATTATGTTAAGTTTGTATGTATTATTTAATAAACATTTGGTGTAACCATTCAAACAATCACTAACCTAATTAACCAATTCAATATCGACTCGTTAATGAAATATTAGACATTACAAATCACAAACAATCAATATCATTTCATTAATCATATCAAGTTACATCCGAATCAGATAAACAAGATCTATTACATTTCATATCATGATCTAGGGACATACATGTATCAACAAACTCCCCCTTGGACCTAGATCTCTCTAATGTCTTGTTTTCTGCATCACCTCCTCATGTTTCTTGTACTTGTCCTCTTTTGTGACTCCTGCATGAATCTCACACGCGAGCAGAGTCTTATGACATTTTGGAACTGGAGGGCTTGTACTATGTCCTGCGTATCATAGAACAGTGGCCACTTGTACAGAGTGTAGACATCATTTGCTGACAAGTTGGTGAGCCACATTGGGTCAAATACCCTCATGGTATCTATTTGGCCTCTTTGTTTTGGACTATGACCGCTTCTCCTGTCCTCCAATCGTAGTACCACCACTTAAAGTGTGGAGTGAAGTCCTGTGGCATTTCCCTGAGTGGGATTCTTGACATCGTGCGCGGAGGACTCCACTTCAACACTATCTTTGGCTTTCCAGTAATGGCATCAACTTCAGACCTTCTGATGTACCTTATAGGCTGCTAGGGTCTCAAGTTAACCCACCTGGTGTGGTACTCCTTCCTTAAGGCAGCGTCAAACCAGCCTGACATCTTTCTCGTGTCAGCATACAACATCTTCAGTTTGGCTAGCTGGTTGAGCTCAAAACCTCGTAGAGTCTTTAGATCATGTGGAAATCTAAAATACTCTATGCCTTTCTCCCTCTTAACTGCATAAACGTTATGGTCATCAAAATATGCCCATGCTATAATCCTGCCTGACACCTTATGATGTTTCTTGACTCTATAGAGTTTGGTGTAGGCGTCATATTTAGGTGCAACTCGTTGGGCTCTACTTCTTCAAAACATGCAGCCCACTCAGCCTTTCGGATATCAACATCATCATTTGAGGCTTGGGCTGTTTCTTCTGTCTTCTCAGACTCCTGCTCCATTTTGTCTAACACCTCAAACATATCACTAACAAGGAATTCACCCAGATTGGGGACCACATTTCCCTCATTGTCAGCATACTGAGGGTAGTGCTCGGTAGTGACATCTTCTATCTCTATTTCATCAATGTCGTTGAGCTCTTCGTCACTTGTCGAGTTGCACGTTAGAGCATCCTTTACAATCTCATCGGGATTTAGCTTGAAGATCTCAGCTAGTTGCTCATTTGATAGATCGTGAATCATTTCCCCTTCTTCAGGGGTATAACTCACCGACCTTCTGACGATCCCTTGTAGATCAAGAATCATAGTTACCTGGGTCTTGATCTGCTAAAGGGGAGCAACATCGAACTCATCCCTCTGATAGTTTGGATCTGTTTGATATAACATGTAGCACATCAACCATTAGCTAATAATCAAAACAGAAAAAGCATTAATCTTAATATAACCATTAAATCATAAGTTTAAATACATGATTCAAATAAAAAAGTAATCAATACATGGACATCTAATTATTACTTTTTTCTTGGATTACTGGGTCATCACTTGGTGGAGCAGAGGAGGAAGCTTGTTGGTCTTGATTCTTCTTAGACCTCTTTTCTTGACCTTGAGAAGAGGTAGATGCAGCTGCAACGCCTCCTTCTTCATCATCATCCTCATTCCTCTCCTCTGTCCTCTCGTCCTCAATCCCCTTATCATCCTCACTCTCATCATCATCATCTTCATCATCATCATCACCATCATCACCATCTCCCTCTTTAATCTTCAGAGGCTCATCTTTAGATCCCTTAAGTTTGAGCATGATGGTCTTCTTAGCATTCTCCAACTTCTCAATCTTCTTAGCAGAAGTGACTCTATGCTCTTGGAGTTGGGTGATCTCGTGGCTCTGAGCAGCCATTTGTTGGGCCTGCTCCTCGATCAGCCGAGCCTGCTTCAAGATCTGGTGTGACTGCGCAGCTGTGAGATCTGCAAGTTGTTGGATCTGCACAGTCTTCTCTTCATCAGCAGCTAACAGTCACATCACCATACGGTTTAGTGCTGAAAGCTGGTCCTCTACCCCAAATTCAGGTAGATGAGATCCATATACATGTGTGGGATGAGATGAGGGTCCTGCTTGGTGGCTAGTAGTGGTGGTGGTGGCTGTGGTGAAAATGGGGTTGGGTCTGTGAGATAGTGGAGGTGATGTAGGAGTGAATGATATGGTGGTGGTTGGCATATGTTAAGTGGTGGGAGGTGTGGTGGTGGTAGTAGTAGTTGTGGTGGCTGTGGTGGCTGTGGTGGTGGATGGTGTGGCTGTGGAAGTGGTAGTGGTGGTGGCAAATGTGGTGGCTGTGGTGGTAACGAAGGTGAGTCGTTTTTCTTCTTCTTCTGACCATGGGGCTGAGCCATCCTTTTCCTCCTTGTTCCCGTTGAGGTGGATGCTCCCCCTACAACCCTGCTAGCTGACTCCGATGCATAACTCAGATCAGTGGCTGTCTCTCCTGAGTCTCTTGGCGTTCACCAACCGCCCTTAGCCCATGTTTGTGGGAACAACCTTGCTTCCCATAGTACGTGTCAAGGGCTCCTCTTCCGACTCCTCTTCCTCCTCACCAAGAACAAAATCCTGATGGAAACCAGCAGACTCGGCTATGTCTCGAGCTGGGGCGGACACTAGAGGTATAACATCAGAAAATGAGCATCTCGGTGGAGTAGGCACATCATCTCGAGCGTCCCCACTGTCGTCATCATCAGAGTCGTGCTCTGGGAGCAGTAGCCTCTCGTCATCAGAATCACTGTCATCATGACGCCATTTGCGTCTCCCCGGCGCCACATATCTCTCGTTGGCCAAATGGCCAATCAACCTCTTCACCTGAGGCTTCACTTGCTTGCCCCTATACACCCTCATCCGACCCAAGGTCGTGTCATCCATAATATCCAAAGCAACTGCATCATGACTCTCCTTGGGAAGAAGTGGCAGCTTCTCGTTGAAGATCAGCTATAGAAACCTGGGGTACATACAAAATCATTCCTTCCCCTTTGCCTCCAGGTTCTCCACCAAATAAGAGAAGATCATACTCGAAAAGCTAAAGGGTGGTTCAGCACCAGTGCCACGTAGGCATTCTGAATCTGGTCTGATAGATCATCGAACCCACCCCTCCTCAAAGCAATGCACTTTAGGATCAAATGCGCCATGTACTTGTACTGGGGGCACAGGTTGCTCTTGTTGAGCACACCCGAGTTTATGTCCCCAGCGTACTTGATCATGAGGAAGCAGCCTCTCACAGTCAGTGGATGTAATCTGGTGGGCTGATTCGTATCGTCCCCAAACTCAAGAACTCTCTGGATATCAACAGCAGTAACCTCGATATCATGACCTAGAATGGAGCTCCGTATACTGTACGACTCACGAGAGCGATCAACTGAGACATTCTCCCAGAATGCCTGGTGTACTGACCTGTAGGCGTGCAAGGTGTAGATATAGCATTATGTATCCGGGAACGTCTAAGGAAAGCTATAATCTCTGTGAACTCGGCCCCGTTCCGAGTAGTATGATCCAAGTGAGCACATATGTTGTGCTTTGGATTAATAGACCATCTATCAACCATTTTCCTAAAACACAAGACACAGAACCATTAGTACATAATACATCAAAATTCAGTTCTAAGTGTAATGTGTAAATTCATTCTGATTCATTCATGTGAATGAATCATGCGACTGAAGTCATTCAGTTGTTCTTTCATGCGACTGAGCTCGTTTGGGTGAATGAGACACGTGACTGAGTTCAATCTGCTGACTGAGTCTGCGATTGGTTCAGTCGGCCGACTGAGCTCATTCGCATGGTTAATTCGGCCGATTGATCCAATCGCAAGTTTCAATCGTGCGATTAGAGTTTATCCGGAAGACCAGTCACCTTTCCCACTGTTCAGTCGCCTGCTGTTCGAATCTTGACCAAAGCAAGTGATTTAACATGGGTTACCGGTTCAATAGACTCGCCATTTAGTCACTAATAACCTATTAAACTTAATTTTAACATTTTGCATAGTTTAGGTTGGTTATTAGGTCATTTATAGTCCATTTCTTGTTTTCATTCGAATATCACCAAATTAGGGTTCCATTCCTTCTGTTTTTGGTGCGATATCAATGCCATCTACCTGTATATAAGTCAACAAACGTCAGAAGATCAACAACAATGTGAAAACAAGGTCTAGAGATATTTTGGCAGAGTAACGGGAAGAAATGCGATTTGGGAGCGATTGGGAGTGATTAAAATGCGATCGACTATGGCCCTTTAAATACTGAAACTGAGTTCAATCGGCCGACTGGCCTCATTAGTTCAGTTCATTCGGGTGACTGAGTCTCAATCGTGCGATTGGCCCCGTCAGTCGCATGCAGTTGACTGATTGAGGTTCAGTCGGTTGACTGACTCAATCGTGCCCTTTTATTCGCACCTTCAGTTAATCGACTGAGTCTCAGTCAGTCGACTGATTCATTCGCCCCCTTCCATTCGGTCGAATGGAACATTCTGATAAGCCATTCGGATGAATGGCTCAATCTCATGTCCCGTCGTGCGAATGGGAGCCATTCGCATGGTTGGTCCATACTCATGGTCCAATCGTGCGAATGGGTCACACTTAGTAAATTTTCTGCCATTTTGAACATTTTACTTTTAAGACACTTTTAACTTTTGAAATTGACATTATGAGCTTTTGATCATCTCAGACATGATCCTTTTAGTGAGTTGATCCCTTGCCGATTTTCATGATGTAGTCCGGCAAACAAACAAAACTAAAAGACTAAGTGAATTAAAAAAAAGTAAACTAACGTACAAAAAAAAAACTTGTTTTTGGCTTTTTGTGAGAGATAAATCCTAAGATGGAAATCTACGGGATTTGGTTCCGGAATAGGCAGCTTCAACTTAGATTGACCACACCTGGACCAATTCAATTTTGGAATCATACAGGCAAGTCAAATCATTTGGGACTTGTTATCAAAATCTTTTGATGCTCTATTCTTGGTTTTCATCCAGAGTCATTAGCAACTTTTAGGAAATCATACTGGAACTATTGATTACCACATTGATTTAAACATTCAAGAATTGCAGCCACAATGATTGTCAATATGTTTGTCCTCTTAAATCCATACACAGACTTTTGACACAGACTGGTGATAGATTTAGGTTTAATTATTTCAACTAACATTTGTGGATCCCACACTTATATGTTAATCAACATTCCTCGGGAGCTTTTGAGCAGTCTACCGGTATTTTTACAAGAAGAGACTATTCTTAGAGCTTTCAAGGAGAAGCCAATCCTCAGGTCAGTGCCATCGCACAGCAGAGAGGCGGCAAAGAACAATGAATTCTAGAATATATAGGTTATGCTTATCCTCAGGTCAGTGCCATCGCACATCAGAGAGGCACACAACCTATCTCCTTGTTAGAGCAGCTAAATTTTATTTTGCACAAAATGCACCCACAACATAAGTCATTAGCTTGATAGCATTTTTCTTTCATTTTTTCTTGCTTTGCTCTATTTATGGTCATCCGCACACATTTGTGGCATTTACATGCTCATTACCCCTTGTTGGAATATTGTTGATTGTGTTAACCAGTGATAAGATGGAAGCCCACTGACAGTTGAACAACTTAGTTTGATCTTGAGATCACAAGTCAGCCTAATCATCGATTGTCTTGAATCTACTGACATATCAATTATGGTCTAGCAACCTCTAGGTCTACTCTCGTTGTGTTACCTTAGGAGTTACCAGTTTTTCTATCATCTTCCCTTTTATATTGCTTAGACTACATAGACTTATACTTTGAATTTTTGCATCTTTTCTAAATTAAAATTTCAAAGTCCCTCTTGATTTGTTCCTGTGTACTATCATATTCCAAAGGGTTTGAATCGGTATCACAGATACGATCTACCTTATATCAGCTTTCCACTCCTTCTCCCTCGTTTTTTTAATGTTACTTGATAACTTATTCTCCCCCTAAAATACTAAAATCAAAACCAGTTTAATTATTTTAGGATTTTAATAAATAGCAAAATAACATGAGTTTAATTTAAATAGACTAAAATAAAAAAATAAAATAAAATAAAAAAGAAATATTAACTAAACTACATCGGACTACACATGATCATCATCAGGAATAACATCACTTTGCTTTTTAACGCCGTTGACCTCTAACAAATATAGAAAACATGGTTTTCAAACGCTTTTGTATAGAGGTCAGCGCGTTGAAAATCATTATTAATTTTTACCACATCTATTAAGTTCTTTTCAAAACAGTCTCTTATGAAATGGTATTTAATACCGATGTGTTTGGTCTTTGGATGTTGTACTGGATTTTTAGTTACCGCAATTGCAGCAGAGTTCTCAACAAAGATAGGAGTAGAAGAAAACTTTAAACCGTAATCCCGCATTTGCTGTTGAATCCAGATGATTTGTGAACAACAACTTGCAGCAGCAACGTATTCGGCTTCACAGGTTGACAATGCAACCGAGGTCTACTTCTTACACTGCCAGGTAACTAATCTCCTCCCAAAGAATTGACACCCTGCTGATGTAGACTTGTAGTTCATCTTGCAGCCCCCGTAATCCGAGTCACTATACGCCGTGAACTCAAAGTCATTATCATGAGGATACCACAACCCAAGTGTGGGTGTACCCTTCAGATAACAAAGAATCCTCTTGACCCTGATTAGATGCTTGACCTTAGGCTTAGCCTGATATCTAGAACATAAACATGTAGCATACATGATATCAGGTCTTGAGGCAGTGAGATACATGAGGGATCCAATCATTCCTCGGTACATTGTGGCATCTACCAGATCTCCATTTTCATCAGGTGCTATATCATGATTTCTAGCAAGTGGAGTCCCAGCTACATAGCAAGTGGCTCCTGTAACCCGAGAAAGAACTTCATCTCCCCCATAGCACTCATCTCAAATTCTTTCTTCATAACTGCTTCAAACTCTTTGCATAACTCTTCATTCTTTGAACCGAAGATTATGTCATCGACATAGATCTGTACGAGAAGTAGGTCGCCATCTTTTTCTTTGATGAACAGCGTGCAGTCAATGACTCCCCTGCGAAAGCCGTGTTTCACAAGATGAGTCAAGAGTTTCTTATACCAGGCTCTTGGAGCTTGATGAAGCCCGTATAAAGCCTTGTCGAGTTTGTAAACTCTATCCCGATGATAAGGATCTTCAAATCCCTCGGGTTGACTGACATAGACTGTTTCTCTGATTTCCCCATGAAGGAATGCACTCTTCACATCTAATTGGTAGACTTTAATCTTCATGTACGATGCATAGGCAGGAAGATGCGAATGGCTTCCATCCTTGCCACGGGTGCAAACACTTCATTGTAGTCAATTCCCTCGACTTGGCAAAATCCTTGAACCACCAATCGAGCCTTGTTCCTGGTAATGACCCCTTGGTCATCCTTCTTGCATTTCAAGACCCATTTGGTGCCAATGACCTTAGCACCTTTAGGTCTATCAACCAGAGTCTAGACACCTAACTTCTTTAACTGAAGAAGTTCTTCTTGCATGGCACTCACCCACGCCTCATCATTTAGTGCATCACTGATGTATTTTGGCTCAAACTGCGAGACAAAACACCGATAAGCACCATCATGAATATATCCCTTCTCCATAACTAAGGCGTAATCAGCTGAGTATAGCTGATTTCGGGTTTGTACTCCTGATCTGTCAACCCCAATGACATTGTCTAAGGGATGATAGACGTTTAGTCGTGATCCTGGAGTAGTAGGAACGGGTACCTCAGAGCCAAGATTATGAACATTTGGTTCTGCATGTGAGGTAGAAGGAGTTTAAGGTTCCGAAGGCGAAGTTGCATCACCATTAGATGCTTGTGGACTTTCAGGATCTGAAACCTGTTGCTCCTGACTATTCTGGTCATCTTTTTCAGCCTCATCTTCAGAGGAGGAGTCACTGTCGTCGACTACTTCCCCTGACTGAGTAGATGATTCTCCCTGTGAAGTCGATGATGTTGAATCAAGAGTTGGTGTATTCAAGATATCATCCATCATCTGAGTAGCCAACTCATCATCAGAAGGAGATAGGGATGTTGAAGGACTTAAAGAATCCATCATAGTCGAAAAAGTAGGCAGGTCCTTTGACAGTAGGTGGTGTGGTATATCTTTGAACATCAACATTACACCACACTTCTACTAGACCTGTTGAGTTGTTGTAAACTCTCTTGTTCGGTATGTTGTATCCTAGGAAGATTCCTTCATTAGCCTTCTCACTAAATTTACCTTCTTGAGTCTTCTTCAGGAGTGTACACGGCACCCCAAATGGTTCGAGATACTCTAGATTCGGTTTACGACATGTAGTATCTCGTAACATGTCTTTCCATGGCGCTTGACTATCAGAACTCGATTCAATGTATAACATGCATTAGCCACTGCCTCATTCCAGAATTGGATAGGCAGTTTTGAGTCTGCCAGCATTGTCCATGCTGTTTCTATCAAGCTTCTGTTCTTTCTCTCTGCAACACCATTCATCTGTGGCGTGTATGCAGAAGTTAATTGATGCACAATTCCCTTTCATTGCAGTAATCTGCCATCCACTGATTCTTGAATTCAGTTCCGTTGTCTGAGCGAACTTGTCTCACATTTAGCTTGTAGAGAGATTCCAGTGTGGTCACTAACTCCTTGAATGACTCAAATGTTTCTGATTTTGACTTTAGAAACATTACCCAAGAGAATTGAGTAGTCATCAGTAACCACAAAACAGTACAAGTCGGCTACAATGCTCTTTGTACTGACTGGGCCAAACATATCCATGTGAAGAAGGTCTAGAGGAAGTTCTATTGAATGAACTTTCCTTTCCTTATGAGGCTTCTTCGTCTGTTTGCCTTTCTTGCAAGCTACGCAAAAATCAGGAAGTTGGAAATTCTTGACATTAACTCCTCTCACAAGATCCTTCTGGATCAAGTGATTCATCTTCCGTTGATTGATGTGACCCATTCTCCTATGCCAGAAGATGGAGTCCTTCTCAGTGGCTTTTGGTAGAAAGCACTGAACTTCATGATCCATTGTAGAAGTTGTTGAGAGATCCAAAACATAAAGGTCTTATATCTTGAAGCTGTCATCAGCACTTGGTCCTCCGGAATCACGTAATCTTTCTTTAGGACGTAACACTTCTTGTTGTCGAATATGACTTTAAAACCTTTATCACAGATTTGGGAAACAGAAAGTATGTTGTTTTGAAGTTGCTGGACGTAGTTCACCCTATCAAACTTAACTTTCTGATTTCCAACTTCTCCCTGAGCTGTGATATAGCCTCCCTTGTTTCCTGCAAACAAAACATGCCCTCCTTTTATTTGCTTTACATTTGATAAAAGAGCCCTATTTCCTGTCATGTGCCTGGATGCTCCGTTGTCTACAATCCACGTGTTGGTTTCAGCATTGTAGTGAACACCCTGCACATACCAAGTAAAACCGTTAGTTTAGGTTAGGAACCCAAGCCTTTACTGGCTTGGGTTTCCCAGAGGCATCACACATCAGAAATTCAACCCATTGACCCTTAGAAGGTGAGTAGCTAGCTTAGGTTTCTTCTTGTCATCATTATCAGACACAGAGGTTGACTTCTCTTTCCATAAGCCAGATTTGTGCAATGCCTGTTTGTGATAAACAGTCGACTGGCTAACGGGTTGAACTTTATGTTCACTAGTTCTTCAAGGTGGAATTAAAGAACTCCTCTTAGAAGACCTAGGTTTTGAGTCCTGATGTTCAATCTTCTTCCTAGGTGTCTGATAATAAGGACAATAGGAAGCAATGTGTCCACATTTTCCACAGTTGTAGCACGACCTGCTATCAACTTTATGATTAAACTTTCTTTGTGGAGACGTGTATGACACTCTAGTAACATCACTCACTTTAGGTTTTGACTTTCGTTCTTTTGATGTTTTCTCTTGTTTAACAAAGTTAACTTTTTTACATGTTTAACATCTTTTTCCTTTTGGTTAACTGGTTTTTGACTTAAAACATGTGAAAGTTTAACATTAGAAGTCTTTTTAGGTTCTGAGTTGACTCTGTTTGACCCTAACTCTAAGTTAACCTTTTCAAATTATTTTTCCAGATTAACACAAGGCATTTACCCTTTTCCTTTGAAGTGGCTTCCTTTTGTTTGTTTCCAGATTCAATAGATGAACATGAGGAATCTGGATCACTAACAAAAGGAGTAGACACCACATGATCCTTGATGGGGTTATTATTTACTGGTCTACTCTTAGTGTTCATCAAGGTCTCAGGTGGTGGTGGAACCACTTTGTAACCCAAACCCTCCCCGTTGTTTCTTTCTCTCACTAAGTGTTGGACTATGTGTGATGAACTTGTCCAACTGTGCAGTTTCTGATTTAATGAGTTTACTTCTACTTCTAGAACTGCCTTTTGCTTCTTAGTGTCTTCTAGGGAGTTTAGATAGTACCTAATGTCATTAGCTTGGTTAAATGCAACTACTTCTGTTTCCCTAAGCTGTTTAGTCAAAAGGTCTATCTTTTCTTTGTAACTATGCTCATTTTGTTTTAATACTCTATTAGCCTCAGTGCACAGTTGCAAATCGTTTACTAAGTTATCATTATGATCTAATAACCTAGAAAATTTCTCATCTATGCTATTTCTAAACGTATTACAATCAGATGAAGCATGATTATCAAACATTTGGTCAGTGGTACTTACCTGAGTTGGTTCAAAAGAGTTAACCATCAACGCAGCATCAGATGTCTCTGGTTCTGGTGATTCTGTCTTTTTTCTGTCTTTGTTGTGGTAGTCTCCTCTTTAGGCTTGTAGCTGACCTCAGTTGCAGTTGTCTCTTCAATATTTGACATCTCTATCTCAACTGCTAGATCTCCTTCACTCGCGGAATAATCTTCAATGTCTTCTACACTTGCAATGTTTGATTCCCCTGGAGAGACAAACCTAAAGCTCCAGTCCTGTCCTTCATCATCATGAGCAGTCAAGGCTTTTGGATCCTTGCTTGATGAAGTAGAACTAGTAGCTTGCTTGTCTTGACGAGTGAAGGACGAGAATGGGTTCCCGTTGCCCATCTTCTTTGGCTTAAAACATTGTCTCTTGAAGTGCCCCTTCTCTCCATAGTTAAAGCAGGTCACTTTGCTCTTGTCAAAGCCAAATGTGGTATCCTTAGTAGCTACCAAGTTCTATCCGGTCTTTTTCACAAACTTCTTCGCCCTCCGGACAGCAGTAGCTAAGGCCCACATTATGTCCATTCTCTCAAGCTCTATTTCGTCCACCTGCTCATAGTCCTCGTCTGCCAGATGGCAGTTTCCAATCATCCCAGCAACAAGTCCATCATAAGAATGAACCACTGCAGCCAAAAGATTCATGTGTTCTCGAGCTACTTCTACAGTCACATTACCGAGGTTCTCGGTCTTCAGTCTAGTAGCATTTGTTTCAGATCCAATATGATGGGTACAAGAAGACCCTGATGTGTCTGATCCTGAAGGAGAAGCATGTGAAGAACCTGATGAGCTAGACACAAATGCAGTCTGGAGAGGTGCTCCAGATGTCTTAGCTTGAGGCATGGCATTGTACAAAGCTGGATTCTGAGTATACGAAGACTTCTGAGCTCTGTACTTCATCCTAAGAGCTTCTTCTCGCAGCTTTAGAATGAAGTCATTTATATCCAGCTTTGCCAGCATTCCATTCTGTCTCAGGTTAGACACGAATGAAGCCCACTTTTCTGGCAATCCGTCTGCAAAGTTAGTAACTTTCTCTTCTATGGTAGTAGCCACCCCATGTGTATGCAGTTCAGTCATCAGATGGTAGAATCTATCTATAACATCATCCAAACTCTCGTTTCCCATCGATGAGAAGTTATGGAATTCCTTCTTTAACTCCTTAGCCTTGATTGCCTTCAACGAAGCATTCCCGGCGTACCTCTTTTCCAGCTCATCCCATAGTTTCTTGAACTGCTTATTCTTTGAGTACTGGTGGAAAATGTCTTTAGGGATACACTGTGTAATCAATGCATAAACCTTCTTCTCTGCATTATATTTAACTATATGTGCGTCTGTCATCCCTCCAAAGGTTAGCTTTACTCCATCGGCTCCCACCGACGTACTATACCCAATCTCGATAGCTTCCCACAGATTCAGATCCACTCCATTGAGGTAGATCTCAAAACGTTGTTTCCAGTGGGGAAACTCATCTAACGTTAAGAGCTTTGGTGGTTTATTATGATTACCCACCTCACTCTCAAGTAACAACAGGTTCTGGATCCTAGAGTCCTTCCCACCAGTAAATGCTAACATTGATCTTCCATGGCGAATAACTTTAAGTCTACTAAAACAAACTGTCAACTGATGTGACTGAAGGATGTGATTGGGCTATCCGTGCGAATGAACTATGCGATTGGTTCAATCGTGCGGCTGAACTAAGCGATCGGTTCAGTCGTGCGAATGAAGCTCATGCGTATGAACACTGCGATCGAATGGTTCAATCGTATGAATGGAGATGCGAATAGGTCCAATCGTGCGTCTGAGCAATGCAAATGAGGTCCAGTCGTGCGAATGGCTCACTTGTGCGACTGAAGCTACTGTTTGGAGAAAATTTCTAGGTTAAACGTGTTTTAGCCATAAAAATTCAAAATTTCGCAAGGTCTAATCGTCTAAGTCTGTAGAAACCAAACTTTGATGAGCAGGGAACGTTCAAGATCACTTTTGACACAAAAGATTGCGTTTTTAGTGCAAAAACACAAACTTTTTATCAATCTTGATTGAATCACACGTAATCAAGAGCCAAGGCTCTCTTACCAATTGTGAAGTCGGTTTTTCGGGATCGATAAACATCCGAGCATGTTCTTGACGGAAGGATGAACAACCAAAACCAAAAGTCAAATCAATAACACGAACAATCAAATATTGGTTTCATTGATAAAAACCTAACGATTACAAGCTCGTAACAACATAAGAATCAAGACTCCTGGCATGGGGAAGATCGAGCATGATCTCCCCTCTCATGCGGCAACCCTAGGCTCCGGGCAGACTTCCTCTCAATCCTTAATCTCTCTACACATTGAAACTGGTATATATAGGCCTCGGCCCATATTAGATGCGATTGGGCCCATTCGTGCGAGTGGACCATGCGTATGGTTCAATCGTACGACTGGACCATGCGTATGGTTCAATCGTACGACTGGACCATGCGTATGGTTCAATCGTACGACTGGACCATGCGTATGGTTCAATCGTACGACTGGACCATACTTATCGTTCAGTCTTATGAATGTCCCAATCCCATCTCTCAGTCGCACGCCTGGCCCATTAGCATGGCTCAGTCGTACGACTGAGTCTCATTCGCATATGCTCTTGCGAATGACCCAGTTTCATGTGTTTACAACATATAAGGTGTATAGCATTAAGCCTAGACTATTCGACAAGCGACAGACACACTATATATGACTATATATGCTCCAACAGAGTATACACAAGCAAGAAACTATGGGATGCGTTGGAGAAGAGATGTGACGGAAATGCCTCACTCAAGGCCATTAAGGCCAAAGCTTTGAAGAAGGAGTTCGACAACTTCTCTCCAATGGGAATGGAAGGTCTGGATGATGTGATTGATAGATTCTACAACTTGATGAGTGAGATGTACACTCATGGTGTGACTGCGTCGATGGAGGATAAGGTATTAAATTTTGCAGATGGTCTACCAGAGAAATGGGCTTCCTTCGTTTCAAATCCCAGACAGAATAGGATGCTCCCAAAGTTAGACACAAATGACTTCATTCTTAAACCGAGGGAATAGGAGCTTAGGATGAAGTACAGAGCCCAAAAGGCCAACTACGATCAGAATCCTGCTCTCTACAATGCAACTCCCCTGATTAAAACATCTGGAGCACCACTACCAACTGCCTTCGTCTCAAGCGCAGAAATTCCAGCATAACCGTCAACTTTAAGGTTCGAAACGTCAAGGCCGTCTGGCACCCCGTATAATATACATGAAGCAAATGCAGCAAAACTGAAAACCTATAACTTTGGTAATGTGACTATTGAGGTGGGCAAAGAACACATGGACCTCTTAGCTGCTGTAGTCCACTCCTACGATAGACTAGTTGCTGGAAATATAGGAAATTGTCACCTGGCAGATGAAAATTATGAAGAGGTGGACGGGATGGAGTTGGAACGTATGGACATAATGTGGGCTTTGGCAAGTGTTGTCCGACGAGCTAAAAAGTTTGTCAAAAAGACCGGACAGAACTTGGTTGCTACCAAAGACACAACCTTTGGCTTCGACAAGTCAAACGTTACTTGTTTCAACTGTGGTGAGAAGGGACACTATAAGAGGGAGTGTGTAAAGCCAAAGAAGACTGGGAATGGCAATCCCTTCTCATCATTTAATCGTCAGGACAAAGCCACATCTAGCAGTTCTACCTCATCAAGCAAGGACCCCAAAGCCTTGACTGCTAATGGGGATGAAGGACAGGACTGGAGCTTTTTGTTCGTCTCACCCGGAGAGTCAAACATAGCTAATGTGGAGGACATTGATGACGATTCGGCTAGTGAGGAAGACACAACAGTAGAACTCGCGATGTCAAATTCTAAAGACACTACACCTGTGGTAAACCATCTGCCTGAAGAAGAAAAATCTGCATCAACGTCAGAATCACAAGAACCAGAATTAATAGATTCTGTACTCATGGCTAATTCATCTTCAACATCTCAGGTAAGTACTACTGACCAGTTTCTTAATAATCATGCTTGTTTAGATTGCGGTAAATTTAGAGAAAGTATAGATTTAAAATTTGCTAGGTTATTAGATCATAATGAGAGCTTAGTAAACGACCTGGAACTGTGCACTGAGGCAAATAGAGTGTTATAACAAAACGAGCACAGTTATAAGGAAAAGATAGACCTATTGAATAAACAGCTTAGGGAAACAGAGGTAGTCGCCTTTAACCAAGCAAATGACGTTAGGTATTATCTAAACTCCCTAGAGGACACTAAGAAGCAGAAAACAGTTTTAGAAGTAGAAGTCAACTCTTTTAAACAAAAACTGCAGAGTTGGACAAGCTAATCACACATTGTCCAACACTTATTGAGAGAGAGAAACAATGGGGATGGGTTGGGATACAAAGTAGTTCCACCCCACCTGAGACCTTGATGAACACCAAAAGTAAACCGATTAACAATAACCCCATCAAGGATCACGTGGTGACCGCTCCCCTTGTTAGTGATCCAGATTCCGTAAGTAAATCAAATGAATCTGACGCTAAACAAAAGGAAGCCACTTCAAAGGCAAAAGGAAAGATGCCTTGTGTTAACCTAGAAACTGAGTTTGAAAAGGGTAATTTAAAGTCAGGGTCAAACAAAGTCAAATCATAACCCAAAAAGACTATAAAACCTAATCAAGCACGAGCGTCATGTCAAAGTCCAGGTAAACAAGAGATAAAAGATGTAAAACCAGGTAAAGCAATTAAGTTTGTAAAACCAAATCATACATCTAATAAAGAAGTGTCTCAATCCAAACATAACAGGTCAACTGCGTGACTTCTACATCTCCACCAAAACATATAAACCGTAGAGTTGAAAGCAGATCCTGCTACAATTGTGTAGAGTACGGTCACATTGCATCTCATTGTCCTTATTATCAGACACCGCGGAGGAAAGTAAAACTTTAAGTATCTACACCTAAATCTTTTAAGATGAACTTAGTAACGCCTCCAAAAAGGGCTAGTGAACCCAAAGTTCAGTCCATCAGCAATCGTCTGTTTATCACAAACAGGCCCTACACAAAGATGGTCTATGGAAAGAAAAAGTCTGCCTCAGTGTCTGAAAATGAGAACAAATAGCAGTTTGGGCTTTCCTCAACCTCAAATGGTCAATGAGTTAAGTTTATGATATGTGATGCCTCAGGGAAACCAAGCCAGTGAAGGCTTGGGTTCCTAACATGAAATAATGTTTTCATTGAATGTTCAGGGTGTTCGCTATAGTGATGAGACTAACATGTGGATTGTAGATAGTGGGGTATCCAGGCACATGACAGGAAACAGAGCTCTCTTATCAAACGTCAGAAAAATCAAAGGAGGCATGTTTCATTTGCTGGAAACAAAGGCGGGTACATCACAGCCCTAGGGGAGGGGAAATGTGAAAATTAAGGTTGATAAGGTAAACTACGTCCAACAACTACAAAATAACTTGCTTTCAGTCTCTCAAATATGGGATAAAGGATTCAAAGTAGTCTTTGACAATAAGAAGTTCTAGATTCGAAAGAAGGTCTACATGATCCCGGAGGATCAAATCCTAATGTCAGCTTCAAGATATAATGATCTTTATGTTTTGGATCTCACAAAGGCCTCTACAACGGATCATGGAGTTCCGTGCTTCTTGTCCAACGCTACTGAGAAGGACCAACAACTCCTGGCTCACATCTAAACGTTTATCATCCTTTGGATAATGTTATAGGAGATGTGAGATCAGGGGTTCAGACTAGAAATCAGTTATACTCAGTTGATTATGCCTCTGTGATGAAAAAAGGATACCTTCACGATAGTGCCTACCGCTGCTTTCGGTCTCAGTTTGATCCAAAGTATGTTAGTGAAGCACTGAATGATAAGGCTTGGGTGAGTGCCATGTAGGAAGAACCTCTTCAGTTTAAGTAGTTAGGAGTATGACTCTAGTGGATAGACCTAAAGGTTCTAAAGTCATTAGCACCAAATGGGTCTTGAAATGCAAGAAAGATGATCAGGGAGTGATTATCAAAAAACAAAGATCCGCTTGTTGTTTATGGTTTTCGACAAGTTGAGGGTATCAACTACAATGAAGTGTTTGCAACAGTGGCATGGATGGAAGCTATTCGCATCTTCCTTGCCTATGCATCTTATATGAAAATCAAAGTTTAGCAACTGGATGTGAAGAGTTCTTTCCTTCATGGTGAGATTCGAGAGATAGTGTATGTCAGTCAACATGGGGGATTTGAAGATCCATATCATCGGGACAGAGTTTACAAACTTGACAAGGCACTATATGGGCTTCATCAAGCTCCGAGAGCCTGGTATGAGAAACTCTCGACTCATCTTGTGAAACATGATTTTCACAGGGGAGTCATTTACTGTACATTGTTTATCAAAGAAAAAGGATGGAGAGTTACTGCTGGTACAAATCTATGTCGATGACATAATCTTCGGTTCCAATAACGAAGAATTATGCAAAGAATTCGAAGCAGTAATGAAGGCGAAGTTTGAAATGAGTGCAATGGGTGAGATGAAGTGATTTCTCGGGTTACAGGTGGATCAGACACCAAATGGGATTTTCCTACATGAGACCAAGTATGTGGGGGATATTCTCAATTGGTTTGACATGGAGAATGCTTCTAAGCTGGCACTCCACTTGCTACAAACCATGATGTAGCACCCAATGAGAATGGTGATCTGGTAGATGCCACTATGTACCGAGGGATGATCGGATCTCTCATGTATCTCACTGCCACACGACCTGATGTCATTTATGCTACATGTTTATGCTCAGGATATCATGCAAAGCCTAAGGTGAGCCATCTAATTGGGGTCAAAAGGATTTTTCGTTATTTGAAGGGCACACCCACACTTGGGTTGTGGTATCCTCATGGTGATGACTTTGAGCTTACAGCGTATAGCGACTCGGATTATGGCAGTTGCAAGATGAACTACAAGTCTAGATTAGCAGGGTGTCAGTTCTTTGAAAGAAGATTAGTAACCTGGCAGTGTAAGAAGCAGACCTCGGTTGCATTGTCAACCTGTAAAGTTGAATACGTTGCTGCTGCAAGTTGCTGTTCTCAAATCATATGGATTCAATAGAAAATGCGGGATTACGGTTTGCATTTCTCTTCCACTTCTATCTTTGTTGATAACTCTGTTGCTATTGCACTCACTAAGAACCCGGTCCAACATCCAAAGACCAAAAACATCGGTATTAAATATCACTTTATATGTGATTGCTTTGAAAAGAAATTAATCGATGTGGTAAAAATAAATATAGATTTTCAACGCGCTGACCTCTATACAAAGGTATTTGACAAACACGTTTTATATTTGTTAGAGGTCAACGGTGTTAGAATGAAAAGTGAGGTCATTCCTGAAGATGACCATGTATAGTCCGATGCGTCGTGTCTAGTTTCTTTTATTTTTTTTGAATTTTTTTATTTTATTATATTTTATTCTCTTGTCTTTGTTTAATTTTAATTAGTTAAATTACAATTGTTTTATTTCCTTGCCTATTAAAATCCTAAAAGGCTAATCCGTGATGGTTTTATAATTTTAGGGGGAGAATAGGTTTAGGCAGTATAAAAAACGAGGGAAAAGGAGAGGCAAGCTAATAAAAATATGATCGTATGTGTCATATCGTTTCAATTTTTGGAATATGATAGTACACAGGTACAAACCATCTGGGACTTTAAAAATCAAAATTGAAAAAGATGCAAAGCTGAAGTTTAAGTCTGTGTAGTCTGAGCAATATAAAAGGTAATATGATAGATAAGCTTGCTACCACTAAGGTAACACAAAGAAAGTAGGCCTAAAGGTTGCTAGACCACAGATGATATGTCGGTAGATTCAACACAATAAGATGACTAGACTTTTTTGGTGATCTCAAGATTAAACTAAAATGTTTGACTAGCTGTGGGTAACACCTTATCCCTAGTTAGCACAATCAACAAGATTCCAATAAGGGGCGACGAGCAAAATAAACGCCACAAATGTGTGCGTAAGACCAAAGCATGAGCAAAAGCACATAAAACAATGCAATCAAACTGATAACTTATGATGTTGGTGAGATCTGCGTAAAAAGAATGAAAATGCTCAAACAAGAAGATGGGTTATGTGCCTCTCTGCTGTGCGGTGGCACTGACTTGAGGATAAGCATAATCTATATATTCTAGAACTCATTGTTGTTTACCGCCTCTCTCTTGTGCGGTGGCACTGACCTGAGGATTGGCTTCTCGTTGAAAGTTCTAAGAATAGTCGCTCTTGAACACTACCCTGAGACCACTCAAAAATCCTGAGGAATGTTGATTACCATATAAGTTTGGGATCCACAAATGCTTGTTGAAATAAACAAACCTTAATTGTCACCAAATTGGTTGAAAGTCTGTGTATGGATTTAAGAGGACAAGCATACTGACAATAATTGTGGTTACATTCTTGAAAGTTCAAATCAGTGTGGGGACCTAAGAGTACAAGCATGATTTCCTAGCTTTGCTAACTGACTCTAGATGAAAAACAAGAATAGAGCATCAAAGACTTTTAAATAACTTGTCCTGAATGATTTGAATCTACTATATGATTCCAACTTGAATTGTTCCATGTATGGTTTAAATGATTAAGGCTGCTCTCTTAGAAAAACTATTCCTTAGAATTACTTCTTAGGAATTAACCCTCACCAAAACACAAAAACATGTCTTAGTTTTAAGTTTCAGCATTATGTCTTTATTTCTATACAGTGTTGGTCTACTTCAATTCGTTCTGTATCGAACTATGTCATGGAAGTTGATAAGGGACCTTATCATCTAATAGGTCACGTCTGAGGTGACCACACGTGCTTTCAAATAAAATGGGTCACGTCTGAGGTGACAAAATGTTTTAAAAAGATCACGTCTGAGGTGATCAAAGGTTTTTCATGATAAAATGATCATGTCTGCGATGATCAAATGCAAAAATGTTACTCAAAAGTTAAAAGGGTGTAAAATGTAATATGGTCATAAAGTCAAATTCATGAGTGTGACCCATTCCCACGAATGGCCCATGAGTATGAACCAATCATACGAATGGACCATACTCATGCATTAAACAACCGAATGGACATGAGTATGAACCATTCACCTGAATGCCTTATTAGAATGACCCATTCGACCGAATGAGAGGTGCGAATGAGTCAGTCGACGGACTGGGCTCTAGTCGGCCGACTGAAAGTAAACGACTGAGCCAATCGCACGACTGAGTTCCATTCGCCCGAATGAACTGATTGAATGAGTGTAGTCGGCCGATTAAACTCAGATTCAGTATAAATTGGGCCACAATCGATCGCATTGAGCTCATCACTTCCAATCCCCCTTATATCGCTACCAAATTTCATTAGTGATTCTGACGTGTGTGTGCATTTATACAGGTATAATGTGATGAAACCTTATAGAAATCAGAAGATATGGTGCCCTAATTAGTGATTCTCGATTGAAACAAGAACCAAAAAACTCAATGGATTAATGACCTATTGAAACTATGTAAAATGTTAAAAATTAAGTTAGTAGGTTATTAGTTAAGTTATTGTGAGTCTAAAGAACCTACACACAACGTTTGATTTCATGAATTGGTCAAGATTCAAACCTCAGTCGACCGAACAGTGGGTCATACGACTGGTCGTCTGGATGAACTCCAATCGCACGATTGAGCTGGCCGAATAGCTCAATCAACCGAATGTATCATATGAATGAGCTCAGTCGGCCGACTAGACCAATCACAAGATCAGTCAACCGATTGAACTCAGTTGCCTGTTCATTCACTCGAATGTGTCCAGTCGCATGATAGGACAACCGACTAAACACAGTCGCATGATCCATTCACATGAATGGATCAGAATGAATTCCATCAAGTTACTTAGAACTGATTTGTGTTATGTGAGTATCTAACATTTATGTATCTTGTGTTGCAGACCTATGGCTGATAGATGGTCTATCAACCCCAAGCACAAGATCTATGCTCATTTAGACCACACAACTCGAAACAGTGTCGAGTGTGCAGAGATCATCGCTTTTCTCAAGCAATCTAGGATCCACAAGGCTATCTCTACTCCATGCACTCCCTACAGGTCTATACACCAGGCCTTCTGGGAGAATGCATCAGTGGATAGATCACGAGAGCCATACAGCATTCGGAGCAACATCTTGGTATGGACATAGAGATTACAGTTGAAGACATTCAGCATGTACTTGGTCTGGGAGATGATACTGGATACCCCACCAAGCTTCACCCACTGACGGTGAGAGGCTGTTTTCTGAGGATTAAGTACGCTGGGGACATCAACTCAGGTGTGGTCAACAAGAGCAACTTGTGCCTCGAGTATAAGTACTTGGCACATGTTATTCTGAAGTGCATAGCTTCCAGAAGGGGTGGGTTCGACGACCTATCAGACCAAATACAAAATGCCTACGTGGCACTAGGACTGAACTACCCCTTCAGCTTCTCTAGTATGATCTTCTCTTACCTCGTGGAGAATCTGGAGGCAAAAGGAAAAGAGGGTTTTTGTATGTACCCCAGGTTCTTGCAGCTGAATTTTGATGAGAAGCTACCTCGCTTCCAAAGGAGCGCCATGATGCTGTGGCTTTGGAGATCATGGATGATACTACTCTGGGTCGTATGAGAGTTTACCGGGGTAGGAAGTCAAGCCCCACGTAAAGAGACTTATAGGCCATCTGGCCATGGAGAACTACGTGGCGCCAGGTAGGCGAAAGTGGCGTCACGTAGACAGCGACTCAGATGATGAGCAGCTACAGCGCCCGGAGCACGAGTCTGATGATGATGAAAGCGGGGTTGCTGGATATGAAGGTCTGTTGATATTGCATCTCCAGCGTCTGCCCCCACTAGAGATGTAGCAGAGAGTGTTGGATTCCACCAGGAATTCATACCTGGTGAGGAGGAGGAGTCCAAAGAGGAGCCTCGGACCGGACAGTGGGCAGCAAAGTCGTTGCCACAGAACGGGGGCTCAGGGCAGTTGGTGAACGCCCCGGCGGGTCGAGAGAGGATGATACTGATCCCACGTATGCTCCCGATCAGCCGAGCCGTACCCTAGGGGGAGCATCCTCCTCGACAGGATCGAGGAAGAAGAGGATGGCTCAGCCCCATGGCATTAAGAAGAAGAAGAAAAGATGACTCACTTTCATTACTACATCCACCACCACTACTTCTACCACCACTACTCCACCCACTACCACCACCACAACTACCACCACTACCATACCACCCACTATCACGAGTACACATCCACCCTCCACTGTTACAACCACACCTCCACCGGTTATTCTTCCCCATATCACATCCACCACTACTTCAGCTTACCCATCACCACCCGCACACATACCACCACCTATATTCACCACTGCCACCACCACCTCTAGCCACCAGGCAGGACCATCATGTCACTCATCCTTTCCCACAGGATCATCCCTACCTCCCAATGGGGTAGAGGAACAGCTTTTAGCACTAAGTCGTATGGTGCTGAAGCTGTTAGCAGCCGATGACGAGAAGACTGCTCAACTTTGACAGTTAGCAGAGCTTACTGTTGCATAGTCACAGCAGATCTCTCAGCAGGTACAACAGATTGAGGAGCAGGCTCAGCAAATGGCTACTCAGAGTCAAGAGATTTCCCAAGTCAAGGAGCAAAATACGTTATCTACTAAGAAGATTGAGGATTTGGAGGATGCTAAGAGGACTATCCTACTCAAACTTAAGGGCACAAGGATGAGTCTCTAAAGATAAGAGAGGGAGATGGTGACGATGGTGATGATAGTGATGATGATGATAGTGATGATGGAGATGATGAAGGTGATGATGAGGATGGAGGAGACATTGAAGGTGGAGGAGAGTCATCTGCTTGGTGTGCACAGGAAGCTAGTGAGAGGCGGACCAAAAAGACCCAAGATCCAGGTGCCTCGACATCAGCCCCGACAGTAGAAGAACACATGATCCAAGACAAGAGTATATTTTGATGTTTTATTGTTGTTTAAAATCATTTGTATTTGGATCATGTATAAAATTTATGTAATAAATCTTTATATGTAATGTAAATGGTTATGTCTTGATTATTAACTATTGATTGCTATGTTGAATGTTTAAATCAAGCAGATCCAGACTTTCAACGAGATGAATATGATATTGTTCCACTCCAACAGATCAAGACTCACCTAATGTTGATTCTTGATCTGCAAGGTATTGTAAGGAGATCTATGATGTATACTCCTGAAGAAGGAGAAATCATTCACAATCTCATTGATGAGCAACTAGCTGAAATGTTCAAGCTGAATGCTGAAGAGATTGTGAAAGATGCCCCTACGGTGAATGTATAGAGTGACGATGAGCTTTAGGATGTTGATGAGATTGAGATTGAAGATGTCACTGCTCAACACTATCCACGGTACACTGACAAGGAGGGAACTGCCATTCCTAATCTACGAGACACTCTTGTTAGTGACACTGTTGAGACTCTGGGCAGGATGGAACGAGAGTCAGGAAAGGATAAAATCAAGGCCCAAGCCACGGATGCGTCAGGACTTCACTCCACATTTCAAATGGTGGCACCATGATTGGAGAACGGGAGAGGACGTGATAGTCTTGAACAGAAATGGTAAAATGGAAACAATAAAGGTGTTTGACCTAATGTGGCTTACCAACTTGTTAGCTAATCAAGTTTATACATAATACAAGTGGCCACTGTTTTATGACTCACGAGATATAGTACAAGCTTTACTATTTTAGAATGTAATACGACTATGTTTTGCTTTCAAGATAAATACATGATCACCAAAGAATCTAAGTACAAGAAATTTGAGGAAATTATGAAAGATGTAAGACAATAGATAAATCTAGGTCCAAGGGGGAGTTTGTTGATACACTTATGTACCTAGATCCTGATATCAATGTAATATGTCTTAAATGTCTTGTACTTATGTAATATTGGGTACTTAATGAAATGATAATGTTTGGTTGTGATTTATAATGCTTAATATTTCATTAATGAGTTGAGTAACGCATATTGACTAGATTATATAGGTTTGTGATTGTTTGAATTGGTATACCTAATGTTATAATAATGAATACATTCAAACTTTGGTTAATTGAAGTTCACATGCATTGGAATGTACTCATGCACCCAACCAGTGGTCATGAGTCTGAATGGCCATGCGACTAAGTGTCCATGCGCCTAAATAGTTCATATGCCTGAACAGCTTCATGCGACCGACTCAGTCGCACGACTGGACATTCAGTCGTGCGAGTGGATCAACTGCATGGCTCAATCACACGAATGAACCATGATAATGGTTTAGTCTCCCGAATGAGCAACCCTAACCTATAAATACCACTTAATTCGTTGAAAAACGTAATGATTAAGAAGCATTTAATCCACTTCGACTTCATACGTACCCTAGCCGTCCAGAAGCCTCTAAGTTCGTACTCCAAGTTCATAGAATGCTGTAGATAGATTCCTAATTGATTCTTGACATTAGATTCAATTCATTATTATGTCTGCAGGATCGTTGAAGGGTGTAAGTTACAACACAACAACACAAGGAGGAGATTAACTGAACTTTAATCAAACAATAAACTGGGTTACTGAGTTGAGACACTAAGAACACAAGTAATGTAAGAACACAAAGAACACAAGTGTATGCTTTTCAAGAATGCAGTATATTGCTTTCTCTAGGTTCTATTACAAGTGTTACAAAACATATATGAAAGATACATGAACATTAGATACTTATACTACATCCTACAGCTGGCAATACTTTGAAAGCCAGCTGGAAACAATTGACTAGATACAAACAAAATCAATTCTAGAGTCAAAAGGCAGATTGCCTTTTGACTTGTGGCTATGACATGCCATAGCTCACATCCTTATCTATTACAAAAAGGATAAAGTACATAAAGTAGAAAGTTACAGACTCAAGACCTCAATGTAGTGTTACCAAAGCATGGACCTTTTCACCAACTCATGTAAGTTGGTGACTTGCAGAGATGCATCGGAAAGGTGTCCAGCTTTATGGAACAGTACATCAGATAAAGCTTGTTACTAAAAGTCTTCGGAAGATATCTATCTTCATGATCTTGAAGCTTCGGATGACTTTGTCTCTGAGGCTTCGGAGACTTCATGTTTCGCATCGGAAAATATTGGTCTTGGCTTCGGAAAATATTGGTCTTGGCTTTGGAAGATTTCACACTTAGAGTATTTTTTGTTTCATGTGTGAAACTTCCTAAGCTTCTTCTTTGATGCACTTATGCAGCATGCAGGATAGACTTAAGATGTTTAGGTTGCATCATCCTCTTCATTAATCTCTACAAACTCCCCGTAGGATCAGCCTCTTCTTCTTTCATGCACTTCACTGTCTTTCTCAGTTGGGACTTCCTCTCTCTCAGGCTCAGAAGGAGAGGGAGGTTGACCCTTCTATGGATCAGAAGATGAAGCTTGCTGAGTTTCAGCAGGAGGTCTAGGTTGTGTTGTCTCTAGTTGTTCAATCTTAACCTCCACTTTAGGTGGGGATTGACTTGGAGTGTGGTGTAAGTCAATGAGCTCTCCACTTTTGATCTTTTGTTTGATCACCCTAATATGCTCATCCATAGTGGATAGAGACATGGGGCCAAGTCTCCTTCCGGAGAATCCATATAGCTTCAAGAAGCTCATCATCCACTTCCTATCAGCAGACTTCTTCATGCTCTTCTGGATGATGGCTCTTGATTTTGCAGCTTCTTCCCTTAGCTTCTTCTTAGTTGTCTTTATGTCCTTGATTATCTCAAATTCAAGCTGTTTTAAGTACTCAAACTCAACATAATCATAGGACAAGGGAAGGAGTGCATCTGCCTGATAGAAGCCTGTGGCACTCAGGTAGTTGATCATCTTGATCCTTTCTTCTTCTTTGTCTACCTGAGGTTCTTGTTGAACCACATCTTCTTGCACAGGAGTTTCCTGAACTAGGGAGAGGGTAGGCATATCCTTGTATAGTCTTTTTCTTCTTCTCTCTTCTTGGACTTGCACTAGGAGTTCTACATATTCTGCCTCCTTCTTCTCCCTTGACCTTTCCAGGTCAACCAGTTTATTCGACTCATCTAAGGGGAGAGAAATGACATTGTCTATGTCATAGTTCCTAGTCTACAAATAGTTTATCCTGACTGCCCTTAACTTATCATTCTGAGTATCTAGTCAGGGGGTAGTCCTGATAGCAGACTCTATGAGTCTTGAAGACTCAGTAGAGGAACTTTCTCCCCTTAGCCTCCTTTTTCTCTCTCTCTCCTCCTCCTCAATCTCGTCAGTTGTCATTTTTCTTTTCCCTTTGTCACTCATAGACCTTTGTGACTCAGGGTGGAAAGAGCTTTGGCCTTCATTGCTTGTTGCAGCATCTGAGCTCAGGCCAGAGAGAGGTTGAGAAGCACCTTCACCAGCAGGTGTCTCAGAAGGAGTGTGGATCTCTATAGCAGTTGATGATGGTCAGACAAGGCTCTGAGGTTCTGCCACTAGGCCTTCAGTCGTGGATTCCCCTATGAAGCTAATCTTAGGGTCCTCCTCAACATCCAGTTAACCGACGGCATTGCTTGATTGCCTAAGTCTCATTTTTAAGCTAAACTCTGCAGTGATCCTGTCTTGGATTCTTTTAGCAGCTTGTCTTGATTGGCTTGGGTTGACAAGTGGCATGCTGACAAGATCCAGACCTTCATAGTAGTCCAAGGTCTGAAAATTGAAGACTTCTTGTTGCCCTTGAACTCTTATGATGATTAAGGCTTTCTTGATGTTGTCATACCTCCACCCAACGATGTGATTGGAAGATGGTGAAGGTGGCATAGCCCTTGGTATCCCATCCTCAAACTCTGTATGAAGGAGTTTGTGTAGTCCACATCAATGTGAACTTGAGGAGGTTGCTGAGAATGCACAATTCCAAGTGAGGATTGTGAGTCCTCAGTGTCTATTCTCTCTGAAGAACTCCCAGGTTCTATGGCTGTAATGACTTTCTCCCCCTTTTTGGTAGCATCACCCACTTGCATAGGTGAGCTGGAAGATAGGTTAATCGCATCCACAGGTTCTTGTTTTCCTAGTTGAGCTCTTCTTAAGGGTCTCCCAGCTAGTTTTTTCATAAGATATGAAATCTCAAGTTGCTGATCATTGATCCTGTTGTGTAAGGTAGTCACCTGAGATTCAAGGTGACTGTCCTTTGAAACTAAGTAAGTGCATGTTTTAGATAGTTTTTGCACCAGTAGTCTCAGATTCCCTTCATCTTCATCAGAAGATTCATTGGGGGATGAGATGATTGGACTAGAGTCCTCTCTCTCTCACCACCAGGTTGAGGTTCTTGGCTGCTGGTTTTTCTCTGCTTACTGGCAGTCTCAGTTGAGATGTCAGTGGGCTGAGTTGCCATGGTTGAGGTCTTAATGATCTAATAACTTTTAGAAGTGAGAGCCTCTTCCATATGGACATCCTGAACAAGTTCAGGAGTGTCCACATCAGTTATAGGTGAATGATGTGGGATAGATGTAGGAGACTCAGGAGTATTCATCTCTCTTTGAGTAGGGGAAAAGAAAAGAGACTCATTATACTCACTGAGACCTAGATCTTCATTAGTATAGAAGTCAAGGTTGGGAATTGGTTGGTTGAGATCTATAGGCTAGGGATGGTAACTATCCCCTGAAGGTTGATCACTTGAGTATTGAGACTCCGAGTGATGGCTTAAGGCAGTTGGGCTAATGAGCTCATCAGGCTGAGCATGAGGAACCTCAACACTGATTCTTAAAGAGATGGGAGTGGTCTGCTCCTCATGAGAAGTAGGAGCTCCAGTGTCCACTTCTTCCTTTATGGGTGAATATATGGGAGCCTCCACAGACTGAATAGCTTGAGCAGGGGTTCGTTTGGATTTTCTTTGGTAAGTGATGGTGATTTGAGGCTGTGAGAGTGGTTGGGAGATAGCAAGTGTGGGCTCAACACTAGCTTGTGCTGCTAGGTTGTCACCTTGAGCAATTAGCTCTAACATTTTTGGGACTAGGGCGGTTTTTACCCCAGAGAATCCAATAGTTGGCTTTCTCAGAATTTTAAAGATATCGGGCTTCATCTGTCCCAATTTAAGATAGTTACCTGTTTCCCTCAACTATGAGCCCAGTTCACAGTTAATAATGTACTTAACATATCTAGGAAACATGTAATACTCTAAGGAGTCTAAATTAGCAAGTAAATTTGTATTAACAAATTGAGAATACCTCAATTTGACCCCTAAACCATTCCATGGATTACGAAGAAGAGATCTCAGGAATCTGGTCCAATCCACCATGCTTGTTTGATAAGCTGTGGATGACCACATGGAGCAGGAATCTCCATTGGGACGAGACCTTCCCTTTCCTAAAGGTCTTTACAAATAAATCTCCCTCATATCCCATCTGCTCAAAGGAATGATTGACATCTTCCTTTGGGAAAAACACCTCACCTTCTTTATCATCCAGCTGAAGATGTCTATTGATGATAGCCGGAATGATGAAGATTGTTCTCCACTGCACTGTGACAAACAGTGCCTTGTCCCCATCCATAATGACCTCTTGGCAGGTCTTCCTGAATTCATGCAGTTGATCCTCATAGAGTGGAGGATCAATGGTTAGGGAGGTGAAGTAGTTTGACAGAGTTAGAAAACAACAAACCTCTGAGAAATGAGGATCTTTCTCAGAGCTTAACAGAGCAACCTGATTATGTTGTCTGTGTAGCTGCATGGTAAAGTTGGTGATCATTTATGTGAGCAAGGTTGGCCCTTTTGAAGTAGCTTAAGGACGAAGAAAGAAGAGAGAAAGAATTGCAGAGAGAAATTTGGGGTTTTAGGTTTGGAGGAAGAACAGATGATAGAAAGTGGGGGAAACCGTTGGGTTTATATGTGAAAAGGATTTCAGATAAAGTTTAATGAAAGAGGATAAACTTTGAAATCCGGATGTCAGTCCCACCTTTGAAAATGTAGTTTACTTTTGCTCAAAAAGTACTTTTCTTGGAAGTCAAAAAGCTTCCGAAGGTTAATTATCTTCGAAAGATTTTAATTAAAAAGTTCTGAAGCTAAAATGACTTCAGAAGAATTTCCTGAAAGTTTTGAGAATTTTGCTTCGAAAAGAAATTAAAACTTGAGTGCTTTGTATATAAAACAACAAAGCTTCTGAAAGTTAAATTTTGCTTCGGAGGTAAATGGTCCTTGAAAATAAGTAAGTGGCTGAGACTAGTATTTAAGCTTCGGAAGATAAATCTGAAAGCTCTTCCGAAGGTAAATTTCTTAGACAATTATTTATTTTGAAGGCATGATTTGCTTCCGAAGTTAAAAGCATAACTTCCGAAGTATCAAAAATTTTCAAAAATCTAAGGAAAGTCTTCAAAAAGAAATTTTCATTCAAATAAAACATCAGCTTATGAAAGTGATGAACTAGACAACTTAGGACAAACATATTTTTTAAGAAATAATAAGAATTAGTTTTAAGAAAAGCTTACTCAAAGTTTATCATCCCAATAGCTGATATTAGATATTTAAATCTCCGTTCATCAAAAGGCTTTGTAAACAAATCAACATATTGTTCATATGTGTGAACTTTGACTAGTTAATTAATCCCTTTTCATAGTTATCTCTTATTAAATAATACCTGATATTGATGTGATTTGTCCTTGAGTGTTGCACATGGTTCTCTGTTATTGAGATTGCACTGTTGTTGTCTATGTGAATGGGAGTCTCCTTGAAGCTTAACCCATAGTCCAGCATCTGATTTTGAATCCAAAGTACATCAGAACAGCAGCTTGCAACAACAATGTATTCAACTTCAGCAGTTGATGCAGAGACACAAGATTGTTTCTTGCAATGCTATGAGACAACCCTTCCACCAAGAAATTGATATCCCCAAATGTAGACTTTGCAGTCATATTGCAACCACTATAATCACTATCTGTATAGGCATACAGATTGAAGTTAGGATTCTTGGGATACCATAAACCAGGTGTTGATGCACCTTTGAGGTATCTTGGAATCCTCTTGAGAGTGATAAGGTGAGACATCTTAGGGTTGGCTTGATATCTTGCACAGATGCAAGTAGTAAACATGATATCAGGCCTGCTAGCAGTAAGATACATAAGAGACCCAATCATAGCCTGGTATAAGTGCTCATCTACATATTCCCCCTCAAGATCAGGACCAAGGGAGTGGTTCCTAGCTATGGGTGTCTTAGCAATCTTACAGTCAGTCATGATGAACCTCTTAAGTATGTCTTGAACATACTTTGACTGACTTATGAAGATGCCATCTTCAACTTGCTTCACTTGAACTCCCAGATAGAAATTGAGTTCCCCCATGGCACTCATTTCAAATCTGTCTTTCATCAGCTTCTCAAAGTGTTTGCAGAGCTTTGGATTAGTTGAACCAAAGATGATGTCATCCACATATACTTGAACTAGCAATATGTCTTTTCCTTGTCCTTTGATGAAGAGAGTTCCATCTATAGTACCTCTCCTGTATCCATGTTTACAAAGATACTCAGATAGTGTCTCATACCATTTCCTGGGTGCCTGATGTAGCCCATAGAGAGCTTTGTCAAGCTTACAGACATAATCAGGATGATCAAGGTCTACAAAACCATGTGGCTGTTTGACATAAACCTCTTCATCTATCACTGCATATAAAAAGGCACACTTCACATCAAGTTAAAAGACCTTGAAGTTCGTGGATGCAGCAAATGCCAGGAATATCCTAACAACTTCTAATCTTGCCACTGGAGCAAAGACATTAGTGTATTCAAGCCCTTCTTCTTGTGTGTATCCTTGAACAACCAGTCTACCATTGTTCTTGATGATGATGCCTCTATCATCTTTCTTGTTCCTAAACACCCATTTGGTTCCTATGGTAGTCTTCCTAGAACGAAGAGGAGAAAGTTTCCAAACTTTCTGCCTTTTGAATTGAAGCAGCTCTTGTTGTATAGCTTCAACCCAACTTCCATCCTTTAGAGCTTCATAACTTTCTTTGGCTCTATCTAGGATAGAAAACAAGAGCGAAGACAAACATTTGCTTTATGGGTTTTTCCTCTTGTCTTTACACCTGAGATAACATCTCCAATGATGTTTGTGGTAGGATGAGACTTGTGGATCCTAAGCTGAGGGATCACAACAAGTTGTTGAGAAAGATCTAAATTAGAGAAATTTAAATCTGGCATAGATATTTCTCCCACCACATCAGCACACTTTTCAAGTGAGACTTGATCCAAGTAGTGTGTGACATCATTGATATTCTCATCTATGGTGTGGTTAGTGTCATCAAGAAATTCTTGGTCACTGTCACCATCACCATATGTCTTCCACAATTAAGGTGTTCTTATCTGGTTGTGGAGCCTCTGAGCTAGAATTTGAAGGTATACCAGATGTATCAGCTGAGTTTGTCATTGTTGTGCTGATAGAAACCTCATTTGCAGATTTAGTTCCAACTAGAGCTGAAGATGTATGACTTGAAGGTCTTCCTAGCTCAAATCTTGGATCAGGATCACCTGTATTTAAATTTTTTGCAGATCTTGAAACACTCTCACAAGATTTGTTAAAACAGTTGGTAACTAAATCAAGATCAAATAACCAATCTGGATCAGAACCAGCAACACAGGGTGTGTGTTCATTGAAAGTCTTATTGGCTGACTCCTTAACAATTCTAGTTCTATGATTGTACACTCTATAAGCCTTAGCATGGGAAGAGTATCCAATAAAGTGTCCATCTTCTGATTTCTCAGCAAACTTGGCAATTTGATCTTTGGTATTCAAGATGGTGCAAGCACATCCAAATGACCTGAGAAAACCAATGAAATGTTTCCTCTTGTGCCAAAGTTCATAAGGAGTCTTGCCATGAGTCGTAACTACTAAAACTCTATTCTGCACATAGCAGGCAGTGTTGACTGCCTCTGCCCTGAAGGTGATAGGTAGCTTAGAGTCAGACAACATAGTTCTTGCAGCTTCAATCAGTGTCCTATTTCTCCTCTCAGCAACACCATTTTGCCGAGGAGTCCTGGGAGAACTGAATTGTCTTGTAATACTCTTTTCATCACAAAATGTATCAAGGAGTTGGTTCTTAAATTCAATTCCATGATCATATCTTATGATTTTGACCTTGTGATCAGACTGATTCTCAATATATAAGATGAAATTCTTTAAAATCTCAGAGTCTCATCCTTAGTTCTAAGGAAGAAAACCCAAGTGAATCTTGTAAAGTCATCTGTGATCACTAGACAGTATAAGGTCCTTCCTAAACTCATTACACTGGTGGGGCCAAAGAGATCCATATGTAACAAGTGTAGGGGTGTGGTGATGGAGTTCCTTTCCTTAGGCTTGTGAGATACCTCATATTGCTTCCCTTTCAGGCATGCAACACAAAGGTCATCACTTGTAAACTGTTTCTTTGGCATTCCAGTTACCAAATCATGCTTAATTAATTTATTCATGTTCTTAAAGTTTACATGGCACATTCTTTTATGCCATAGGAAAGACTCATCACTATTGGCTTTAGACAGAAAGCATGAAACTTTCCGCAGGGAGAGGTTTCTTGCAAATCCATCTTGTACATGTTTCCTTTCCTGTGGGCTCTAAGCAAAATATGCTCACGAGGAATGACGACACCAGGCTTAAGAACAATGCACTCATGCTAAGTAAAGAGCATGTTATGACTCTGATAACAAAATTGAAATATACACTCAGAAGATTGTATCCAAGCTCCTTAACAGAGTTTATCTTTTCTATGCTGAGCTTACCATTTGTGACCTTGACCCTTCTCGAAATGTAACCACCTTCATCTCCTCCAAAAGCAACTGGTCCTCCATCAATCCTTTCAAAGTTCTAGAGTAGTGACCTATTGCCTGTCATGTGCCTGGAACAATCACTGTCTAAGATCCAGACATTTTTGTCAATCTTCTTCTATCCCTGCACAAAGAGAAAGATTAGTTACATTTGGAGACCAAAGCCTTGCTTGTCTTGGGCTCATTTGTAGAAGGTAATTCAATAGTAATAGATCCTATGGTTGTTCTAAGAGGATCTTGAGCTGTTGTTGATGGAAAATTTTCAGTCACTTGGTCTTTCTTAGACATCCACACCACCTTTGGAGTCTTGGACTTGACCTTCAAAACATCGGAAGCTTTTGGAACTTTGGAAGTTTTGATGACTGAACCTTCAGAAGATTCTGCAGACACTGCAGCAGACTCCAATGCTTCGGAAGAACTCCTTTCTTCCGAGACCAACTTTTCTTCCGAGGGTAATTTTCCACTTCCCTTCTTCTTTGACTTGGAGCTTCTGAAGGAAACATGTTTTCCTTCTGAAGCTTGAATCTTCTTAGAACTCTTTGAAGCCTTGTTTTGGTCATATAGACAGTACCTTTAGGATTGAAGGGACAATCCTTGGCAATGTGAGTGGTACTTTCACACATGACACAATTCATCTTCTTCTTCACAAGTGCCTTTTCCATAGAATAGGACTGTCTTTGGTCACATCCCTTCTCCACCTTCATCTTTGCAGATGCTGAGACAGTCCTCTTGGGCTGAGGACTATGCTTGGAGTTTGATGGTCTAGGCTATGCAGCAGTGGTACACAGCAGATCAGTCTTCTTCTTGCTACTGAGATGAGTTGAAAAAGAACTAGAACTCTTAGTAGGAGAGTTTTGGTTGATGTCTTCAGTCCCTACCACTTTAAACCTTGCATAGATAAAAACTTGTTTCTGCTTTGAGTCAAAAGTAGTCTTGATTTTTTGAGCCTTCCTTGCCTTTCTTTTGCTCTTCTGATCAAGTTCTTTCTCATGAACTTGCTCGTCACAATCTTCATTTTCTCCTAAGAAGGATAGTGGCCCTTCTTGGAATCATCCTCTTCACTCTTCTCTGAGGGATTCTTCACTATCTTTTATTCATCCTCTTCACTCATAGGATCTATAAGAGGAAGCTCATCTTCACAAGTTCCACACCTAGGAGATCTCACTAACAAGATTGTGTGTGGGGGAGCTATCTTATTGGATCCCACTCCCTGCTTGTTTTGATAGCACACTTTGTTGTGTAGGGATGAGGATATCATCTTCTTGAAGGTCTCCTTTTCAAGAACACTCTTTTCTGCCCTGGCTTTGCTGATCACAAGCTCAGTCTGGAACTCAGTTAACTTGGTTATGAGATCTTTGATTTGAGTCGTAAAATCTATGTGTTCATGTTTTAAAACTGAAATGGTTTTCTCCAAGTCCTCTATCTTCAGTTTATAATCATTTTCAGACATTCTAAAATCAGATTTTAAAATGTTTAAGGACTCAAGGTCAGATCTCAGTTCCAAGTTGTAGGACCTGTATCTATTAACTTTAGCAATGCATTCAAGAGTACAAAGATGTTCCAATACCTTCACTTCATCATGATCTGCCATTAGTGCTTGGTTTGGAGAAGCATCCTCCACCTGAAAGCTCCAGTCAAAGGCTCCTTCTTCAATAGCAACAACAGCTTGCTGCTTTGACTTCTCATTCTGGAGAGCTTTGTCAGTGTTGTTTGGTCAGGATTGTGTTTGGCCACCATTTGTTCTTGGTGCCTTACACTCTCTGGCAAAGTGGGCCATCAAGTTATGGTTGTAACACTTGACTTTGCCTTTGTCCAGTCCAAACTTTCCACTGGTTGCATTGCTTGGAAACTTCCTTCTCGTCCTCTTGTAGAACTTCTTGGCTTTGTGAGTGAGAAGAGCCATCTTCTAGACTATTTCCATGTATTCAAGATCATCTAGTTGGATGCAGTCCAGGTCTTCAAGAGTGAAAAAAGAGTTGCCACAACTTTCATCAGAAGACACAAAAGCTTGAGAAGATCATGTCTCTTGGACTGGGCTTCCTTGAGTGTAGTTCTCCCTTGGTGTCTGTGGGAAGGTGATGAAAGGACCCTTTGGTGAATTGTCAGGGTAGCATAAGAGATGATGTTTGGGTTCTATGCTATCCCTTTCAACCACATGTAGGGCTGAACCCATTTGATTGTTGGAGTTGCCAGATGAACCTTGCATGTTCATCTCCATCTGGTAGCCACTGAGAATGCCATATAACTCTGTCAGAGTAAGAGGTTTGAGATTTTTAGTTCTCTTGATAACCACACAGTAGTGTGTCCATTGCCTAGTAAGCGAGGACATGAACTTCCTTACAATGTCTCTGTTCGCAAGAGAAACTCCTCCATCCACTAGGGTATCCCCAATCTCAACATACGTGAAATATTGCTGAGTCATGGTTTCACCTGTTTTGAAGGTGAAGTTTTCAAACTACTGCTTCAGGAGATCCTTCTGGTTCTCCTTGGTTTCAGAGGAACCCTCATACATCAGTTTCAGTGCATCCCACAGCTGCTTGGCTATTTTGCACTTCTTGAAACCTCTGTACACAGAGTTTGGAAGGGTATTTTGAAGGGCTAT
Source organism: Flaveria trinervia (assembly GCA_025506515.1). Lineage (NCBI taxonomy): Eukaryota > Viridiplantae > Streptophyta > Magnoliopsida > Asterales > Asteraceae > Flaveria > Flaveria trinervia. Next base: position 66,950,873 of record CM046451.1, on the reverse strand, counting down.
CATGGCTTTTCTGTCAATTTCTACTCTGTTCTATCTTCATCAGAGTAGTTAGCCACATCTTTGGGGATCATACCAGCACCAGTAGCAGAAGGGGTGCTAGGTATGAAAGGCCCATTCTCAATAGACTCCCACATTCTTGACTCAAGAGACCTGATGAAACCCTCCATTCTCGAACACCAGGTGTCAAACTCATCAAGAGTGATCAGTAGGGACTTGTTCATGGTTCCAGTTTCCATATCAGTTTTAGAAATGGATGCCATTTGAAAAGTATAGTATTTATGTGTGTGAGGGATCTTAAGATGGTGAGATCTTATATCAAGAGCCTGAATAGCTCTAATACCAAATGCAGGATCGTTGCAGGGTGTAAGTTACAACATAACAACACAAGGAGGAGATTAACTAAACTTTAATCAAACAGTAAACTGGATTAACTAAGTTGAGACACTAAGAACACAAGTAATGTAAGAACATAAGAACACAAGTGTATGGTTTTCAATAATGCAGTATATTGCTTTCTCTATGTTCTATTACAAGTGTATAAAACATATATGAAAGATACAAGTACATGAGATACTTATACTACATCATATAGCAGCTATACTTTGAAAGCCAGCTGGATATAATTGACTAGACACAAAGAAAATCAATTGTAGAGTCAAAAGGCAGATTGCCTTTTGACTTGTGACTATGACATGCCATAGCTCACATCCTTATCTATTACAATAAGGATAAAGTACATAAAGTAGAAAGTTACACACTCAAGACCTCAATGCACAATTACCAAAAGCATGCACCTTTTCTCCAACTCATTTAAGTTGGTGACTTGCAGAGATGCAGTGGAAAGGTGTCCAGCTTTATGGAACAGTACATCAGATAAAGCATGTTACTAAAAGTCTTCGGATGAAATCTGTCTTCATGATCTTGAAGCTTCGGAAGACTTTGTCTCTGAGGCTTCGGAAGGCTTCATGTTTCGCTTCAGAAGATATTGGTCTTGGCTTTGGAAGATTTCACACTTAGAGTATTTTCTGTTTCATGTGTGAAACTTCATAAGCTTCTCCTTTGATGAACTTGGGTAGCATGCAGGATAGACTTAAGATGTTTAGGTTGAATCAGCCTCTTCATTAATCTCTACAGTGTCTACGTGAATTCTCACTTATTGGATCGCCAATCAAATACGATTCCGCACTATTTGTTTTGGTTTAACACCTTAATCAGTTGGTGTTTTGTTCAAATACCAGATCCTAACATAGATTTACTTGTCAAATCAGGATCACTAACCAGAGGAGTGGACACCACATGATCCTTTACTGGGTTGTTATTTACAGGTCTACATTTTGTATTTAAAAGGGTCTCATGTGGTGGTGGAACTACCTTGTAACCCAACCCTTCCCCATTATTTCATTCTTTCAGTAAGTGTTAAACTATGTGAAAAGAACTGGTCCAACTGTTCAGTTTTTGTTTTAAGGAATTAACATTAACTTCTAAAGCTGCTTTTTCTTTCATTGTCTCTTCCAAAGAATATAAATAGAACTTTATATCATTTGCTTTATTAAAAGCAACAACCTCGGTTTCCCTTAGTTGTTTAACAAAAAGTTCTATTTTTTCTTTGTAACTGCAATCATTTTGTTTTAATATAAGATTTTCTTCAGTGCATACTGGTAAATCATTTACTAAGTTATCATTGTGTTCTAATAACCTAGCAAATTTCAAGTCAATGCTTTCTCTAAATTTATTACATTCATCACAAGCATGTTTTTCAAACAGTTGGTCTTTAGTACTTACCTGTGAGGATTCGGTTGAATCAGCCATCAATGCAGAGCTAGACTCTTCAGTTGTTGGAGATCTAAACTTGTTGCTCTTAGCTCTTGCTCAGCCAGGTGATGTACCACGTTCACAACTTCTTTAGTATCTGATGTTACTTACTCAACTATGATCGCACCTTCACTCGCAGAACCATCATCCAGTCCCTAAACACATGCAATGTTTGATTCACCCGAAGACACAAAACAGAAGGTCCAGTTTTGCCCTTCATCACCTTGAGCGGTCAAGGCCTTTGTCTCTTTGCTTGAAGAGGTAGCTCCTCGTGGGTTTGTCTTGACGATTGAAGGTGCAAAATGGATTTCCATTTCCAGTCTTCTGGGGTTTACAAATTCCCGTTTAAAATGCCCCTTTTCACCACAATTAAAGCAAGTAACTTTGGTTTTGTCAAAGCCAAACGTTGTGTCCTTTGTGGCTACCGAATTCTGCCCTGCCTTCTTAATGAACTTTTTGGCTCGTCTAACTACACTTGCAAGAGCCCACATGATATCGATCCTCTCCAGCTTGTTCTCGTCAACTTGTTCGTAATCTTCATCTGCAAGATGACAATTCCCGATCTTCCTAGCGACTAAACCATCATAGGATTGGACAACAGGTGCAAGAACATCCATGTGCTCCTTCGCAACCTTGACTGTGACATTATAGAGATTCTAAGTCTTCAATAGTGTTGGCTTCAGGCACTATCTATTGAGTCGTTGATGACCCAGACGTTTCCTGTCCTCATCCAGTGGATTGAGTAGGAGCCGCGGAACTAGACACAAAAGCGGTTTGCAGTGGTGCTCCTGAATTGGTTGGAGTGGGGATTTGTTTTAAAGTGAAGGATTTTGATCATAGGATCCTTTCTATGAGCTGTACTTCATTCTTAGTTTCTCTTCTCTTAATTTGAGGATGAAGTCATTTATGTCTAACTTTGCAAGAATATCATTTTGTCTAAGATTAGACACAAACGAATCCCATTTCTCTGGCAAACCGTCTGCAAAATTGACACTTATCTTCTATTGATGTTGTTACACCCTGAGTGTGCAGCTCACTCATCATATGTTAGAACCTGTCAATGATGTCATCAAAGCTCTCCTTCCCTATCGAAGAGAAGTTATCAAACTCCTTCTTTAGAGCCTTTAACATTGCATTACCATCATATCTCTTTTCCACGGCTTCCTATAACTTTTTCGCCAGTTTGTTCTCAGAGAACTGATGAAAGATGTCTTTTGGTATTGACCGAGTCAACAAGGCATAGACTTTCTTTTCTGCATTGTACTTAACCTTGTAATTGTCATTCATTCCTTCCAAAGTTAGCTTTACTCCATCACCGACTGGCATAGTGTAACCTGTCTTAATGGATGCGCAAAGATTGGGATCAACTCCATTTAGATAGATCTCGAACCTCTGCTTCCATTGTGTATAATCATCTAACGTTATAAGCTTTGGTGGCTTATTATGATTCCCAATTTTATTTTCCAGAAGCAAAAGGTTATGGATCTGAGAGTCCCTTCTAGTAGTAAAGGCAGTGAATTGATCTTCCATTTCTATAAACTTTGAACTTTAGAACAATACTAGTTCACTTGTGCGAATGGACTAATGTGGATGAGTCAATCGTGTGATTGGACAAATGCGGATGAGTCAATCGTGCGATTGGACAAATGTGGATGAGTCACTCGTGCGGTTGGGCAAATGAGGATGAGTCAATGCGGATGAGTTAGTCGTACGATTGGACAAATGTGGATGACTCAGTCGTGCGATTCGACAATACGGATGGTTCAGTGGTACGAATGAAAACATGTGGATGACTAATGCAGATGGCTCAATCGTATGAATGAACAAATGAGGATGACTAATGTGGATGGCTTAGTCGTACGAATGGACAAATGCGGATGACTCAATCGTACGAATGAGCTATTTGTGCGACTGAAGGCTGCTGTGTTTGAAAAGTTTTGAATTTTGACACTTTGTCACGAATTACGATTTACCCAGAAACCCTAATTTGCCATATGACAAAAAAATTTCAATTAATGCCTATAAACGTCGGAAAACACCTGTGGACCCAAAAAGATGACTCTTTTGAGTTAAAACGTGAGGTTTGACACAATTGTAATTGAATCAAATGCAAAATCAAGAGGCAAATCTATAATACCAGTTGTCAGGATCATGTATGTACGGAATACTAACATATTATGCGTTTATACCAAATGAAATAGTGGGGAATCCTATTTGATTGGCGATACAATCAGTGAGAACAATTACCCGATCGATTTAAGATTGAACCTAAATGTTATGAACGATTAGAGATCGATCAGGACTAATCTATGAAGTTGGACAGATTTCCTTGGACGTTCTAGACGGCTAGGGTTCGTCTGTTCTCAAGTCACAAAGTGTTCTAAAAAGTGTTTTGTTTTTTCCACGAATTAGGTGGCATTTATAGGTTATGGGTTTCCAATCGTATGATTAGTCATGCGACTGAATCTTGCGATTGATCCATACGCATGACTGAAGGTTCAGTGGTGCGACCGAGTCAATCTTATGTCTCAGTCGTGCGACTTATCTAGTCTCCTTTTTTAGTCATGCGACTAGTCCATTAACATGATGTATTCATGCGTATGGTCCATAAGAATGGTCCATTATGAAAACTCATCCGACTAAGTTTGAACACATTTCTCAATCATTATTGACTAAGAACTATACACAACAACCTCGAACCTATATATTAAGTTCATTATACATTAACATACCATAATATATGAAGTATTAAACATTATAAATATCAACCATATATTACATTTCATTTAACCCATTCATTACATATGTGTAAGACATGACAGACTTTTACATTAAGCACATAACTAGGGACATATGTATCAACAAGGTTGAGCTACATATACTTCTTCATCATTTTCTCGTATAGGAAAGCACACTTGACATCCATTTGATAGACTGTAAACATCTATATGATGCATAGGCTAGGAATACTCTTAGTGCCTCAATTCTTGCAACAGGTGCGAAAACTTCATCACAGTTTATCCCTTCCTCTTGAGTATATTCTTGCGCAATCAGCCTAGCTTTGTTTCTTACAATGATACCTCTGTCATCTAGTTTGTTTTTAAAGAGCCACCTTGTCCCAATTGAATGTTGACCTTCAGGTAGATCAACTAGATTCCACACTTTCTACTTTCTGAATTGTTGAAGCTCATCCTGCATAGCTTCAATCCAACTATTATCTTTTTGAGTAGCTGTGGTGTTTGGAGGAACAACTTGTGAAATAAAACAAGAGAAAAGACAAATTTTTGCATCTCCCCTTTGACTTCTTGTTGTTCTTTCATTAAGATCTCCAATTATGTCGTTTATTGGATGAGACTTATAAATTCTGGTTGTTGGAATAGATTCACCCGAAATAGATGATTCCAAGGTGGTCATATTTATTGATGTAGATTGATCTAGCTGAGATGATAAATTTATGAAGTGATCAAGGAGTTCTTCATGTTCATCATTGGATGTTGAATGATCTTCATGAGTTACTAACTCTGGTGCATTATGAGTATCTTCCATAGGGACTCTACTAAATCATTTTGTGCTTCTGTAGGAGTTATAGAAACATCTACAGATGATATTAGTTGAATATCTATTGATATATTATTCATATCTCCGGATGCAAGATGTTCATCTATGGATGTAGACTCATTAGCTGCTGATGGAGTGTTTTCATATGAGGATGTAGATTCACTTTGTTGAACATGTGCAACATTATTGGTTGTTCCTTGATGCATGCTACTTGATGTTTGTGTTCTTGGAGGATCATCTAATAGAGATACTTTATTTAGATTTGGAGGAACAAATGAATAACATGTATCATTAGATCTTGCATTATTCAAATAACTAGAGTTAAATGAATTTGTTAGAACATCTATATCAAACAACCATGATGATCCTTTTACAATTTTAGGAAATAAGGATTTTTTAAATGAGACATTAGGAGTTTCTTCCACAATATTTTGTTGTGAAATGTAAATCCTGTATGATTTGGATGTTGAAGAGTATCCAACAAAAATACCATCATAGGCTTTCTTTGAAAATCTTTCCAAATTATTCTTTTGCGTTTAAAACTGATACATGACACCCAAAAGTTTTAAGATATCCTATTTATGTTTTATTTTAAATAAAACCTCATAAGGTGTTTTATTGTGTTCTTTGACAATTAATGTCTAATTTTGAACATTGAATGTTGTGTTCACTGCTTCAGGCCAAATGGTGAATAGCAATTATGAATCAGCTAGCATTGTCCTTGTTGCTTAAATGAGTGTTCTATTTCTTCTTTCAAAAACTCCATTTTGTTGTGGAGTTCTTGGTGCATTGATTTGTCTAGCAATGCTTTTAGTTCTACAAAAAGAATCTAAGTTAGCATTAACAAATTCTACCCCATTGTAACTCCTGAATATTTTTACTTTTAAATCAAGTTGATTCTCAATCTTGCTGACAAAGTCCTTTAATGTATCTGATGTTTCACACTTTTGTTTTAAGAAAACTACCCATATAAATCTGGTGAAATCATCCACTACCATTAAATAATATTTCCTTTTGCCAATGCTCATACATTGGTTGGACCAAAAAGATCCTTGTGAAGTAATTTGAGTGGTGTAGTGTTGGCATTGATAATTTTGGATTTTTGAGACACTCTATGTTGTTTTCCTTTATAACAAGAAAGACAATGATTTGAACATTAAAACTCTTTCTTTGCTAGTCCAATGACTAGGTCATTTTTCACCAATTTATTCATGTCCTTCAAGTTAGAATGAACAAGCCTTCTATGCCATAGTTGAGATTCATCTTTTGATGACTTGGATAGCTGAAATGTTTCATTGCTTGTGTGTGTGATATTATTCATATCCAAGACATAGGTGTTTCCTTTTCTTGATTCTTTAAGAAGGATCCATTCTTGTGAAACTAAAAAACCTAGCTTAAGAATGTAACAAGTAGTGTTAACAAGTACGATCCGTTATTGATCACAAATTTGAGACACACTCAAGAGATTATACTGTAAACTTTCACAATAGTTTACTATCTCAAATTCGAGCACACCATTAGTTACCATTCCTTCACCAACTATTTTATCTCCCTTCTTATCCCCACCAAATGCCACATATGAGGCATTTTGAAGTCGTGGAGATGAGAACAAATTCCTGTCATATGCCTAGAACAACCACTATCAACTTGTTGTCAGCTCTCATGATTGTTCCTACACAAATAAATAGATCAATTAGAATTGACAACCCAACCATAACGATCTTGGGTTTGCCATAGAGTCTAAAGTTATTACTCCTTCATCAATAATTCTTGAAGTTTGAGTTAATTTTAGTCGTAATTGATTCATTCTTTGTTATTTGTGGTGAAGATGAATCTATTGATGATGAGGTTGTTGAACCTGGTTCTGGTTTCTCACTCTCTTCGACATTCACCTTATCTTTGTTGCTTTGGTGCTTTGGTTTTGACAATGAACTTGATTATTAAAAGTTTCATCATCTTTTGATTTTGAATGAGGTATATGAGTTCCCTTTTCAAAATTATCAAGAAAGCATCACCAGATTTTGTTTCTTTATTACTTAAATCCACCCTTTTATGAGGTGTTTTGGATCGCTGAAATGATATTCTTTTCTTCAAAGGTTTAACATGAGCAGATTTTTTCTCCTTTCATTTTGCTTTGTGTTTTTTTTTATGCTTTTTCATACTTGAATCTTCTTTACTTCCATTGGATTGAGTGTCTAGTTCACCCATCTTAGATTGTGACTTTTTTGTGCTCTTTGGCTTGTTTTTCATGTTTATATAACATTCCTGAGTTGAATGGTCATTTTTGTTGCATATTGCACAAAGTTTGTTGAAGTAGGAGTTAGAGGTCATGTGATTGTTCATATTGCAAATAGAATAATAGTTACTGAGGTAACAATCTTCAGTATTGTGTTTTTTCATATCACACCATTTGCAATACATTTCCTCTGATTCTTCATGAGATTTGACTGCTTTCTTTTCTTATTCAGCTTTTCAAGCTTCAAATCTTTTCCCAATTTTTTAGTTGATTTTTCCTTGTCTTTCCCTAGCATACTATCAAAAATTTCTTGTTTACCATTTGTTGATTTCTACTGCTTGGAGAACACTTTTTTCTAATTTTATTTGTTGGTTGTTGCTTTTGCCTTCCGTAGATCTTCTACTAATTCAGTAGATTTGGTCTTCTGCAGATCTGCTGCTGAAGAAGATTTATTCTTCCGCTGAAGTTCTATTGATTGAATCTTCTTGCTCTTTTCTATGGAAGATTTGTGTACTTCCCTAGTAGATGTAATCCTTCAGTTGATGGTTTTGTTGCTAATGAAGTTCTTCAAGACCTTGATTTAGCTTAGCTATTCTCTTGCAAATAGTCTTCAACATGTTTCTTTGTTTAAGAGGATATTGCAACATTGTTTCACGAAGAACTTTAGGAATGATTGTTTCAAAAGAAACATTCTTACCAATGTTCAGTTGATCAACATCATGTTCATGAGAATCATCCAAGTCATCACACTCATCAAAGTCAAATTCTAAATCATTTTATATAATATGATCTGATTTAGAAGACTCAATTTCACCCACCTCAATCTCATTATGATTAACTTGTTGATTCATTTTGCTTCAAACTTAGTGCTTGGCACAAAATGATTTGACAAATTGTTTATCATTCTTTTAGGTAAACTTGTGTAATTATTATATATAGGAGTGCAACAACTGCAGAACAGTGAATGGTGGTCACTTACAACACAACATCACAAAAAGGAGATTAACTTGACTAATCAAATAGTGAAACTAGATTAACCACAAAATATTATACTAATAACACAAGTGACTAAGAGAAAAAACAAGATAGCAAAATACATAAGGAGATAGTTTTCAAGATTGTAGTATATTGCCTTCTCAAGTTCCATTACAAGTGTTAGAAAGCATAAAGGAAAGTTACAAGTACTTGAGATACATATACTACATCCTACAGCCGACTATATTTTGAAGGTCAGCCGGATACAATACTACACACAAATCAAAATTAATTGTAGAGCGAAAAGGCAGATTGCCTTTTGACTTGTGACTATGACATGCCATAGCTCACATCCTAATAAATTACAAAAAGGATAAATTACATGAAGTAGAAAGTTACAGACTCTAGACCTTAATGTACAATTACTAAAAGCATGGACCTTTTCACCAACTCATGCAAGTTGGTGACTTTACAGAGTTACAGCGGAAAGAGTACAGCTTTATGTAAAGTACATCAGACAAAGCATGTATACTAAAAGTTTTTGGAAGAAATCTGCCTTCAAGTGTTGGCTTCGGAAGACTATGTCTCTGAAGCTTTGGAAGACTTCATCTTTGGCTTCAAAAGATATTGGTCTTGGCTTCAGAAGATTTCACACTTAGAATATTCTGTTGCATGTGTGAAATTTCCGAATCATTCTTCTTCAATGCACTTGTGCATGCATGCAGGAGAACTTAAGTGTTTGAGTTGTATCAATCTTAACATATATTCCTTACAAACTCCCCCTAGATTGATGCTACCAAAACACTTTGATGACTTAAAATATCAACAATCCTTATTATGATGATGACCATCCCTTTTTCATGAGATGATGAGGATCACTCAGACTCTCAAAATGTCTTCTCATGTCAAATAGATCATGTAGAGGCAAATTGATCATGTCCTTCCATGTATAGACATCCTCAAAGCCTTGATCTCTAATGACATGCCATCTTTCCGGATTTGTGGTGTATGTCCAGGAGAAGATGGGTTTTGTTGATGCGAGAGGAGCTGTTTGAATGGGAGTTGATGGAGCATCCTCTGGCTGCACATCCTCATGATGTTTTCACTCATCCTGAGGTTCAGAAAAGGATGTTTCTTTGTTCTTCTTGGGCTTTTGTTTTGAAGTCATCCTTTTCTTTCTTTTTGTTTCTTTTAACTAAGAAGACTGGCCTGTAGCACATGATTGATCTTCTTTGTCGTTCCTAGTTGGGTCTTCTTCTCTCATAGGTTCAAAAGAAGAGGGTTTCTGATCCTGCTATGGATCAGAAGATGAAGCTTGCTGAGATTCAGCACGAGGTTCAGGTTATGCTATCTCAGGTTGTTCAACCTTAACCTCCACTTCAGGTGGAGCATGACTTGTAGGGGAGTATAAGTCAATCAGCTCTCCACTCCTGGTCTTTTGCTTGATTACCCTAATATGCTCATCCATGGTAAATAGACACATAGGGCCAAGTCTCATTACGAAGAATCCATACAGCTTTAAGATGCTCATCATCCTCTGCATGTGTGCAGACGTCTTCATGCTCTTTTGGATGATGGCTCTTGACATAGAAGCTTCTTCCTTTAGCTTCCTTTTAGTAGACATTGTTTCATTGATTATCTCAAGTTCAAGTTGTTTGAGATACTCAAACTCAATATAGTCATAGTATAAGGGAATAAGTGCATCTGCCTGATAGAGGCTTGTGGCACTCAAGTAGTTGATCATCTTGATCCTATCTTCTTCTCTGTCTACCTGAGGTTCTTGTTGAACCACATCGTCATGTATATGACTTTCTTGAACTGGGGAGAGAGTAGGCACATGCTTATGTAATATTTTCTTTCTTCTTTTTTCTTTCATTTGTACTCGTAGCTGAGCATCTTCTGCCTCTTTCTTCTCCTTTGAACTTTCCATGTCAATCAGTTCATTCAATTCTCTAAGGGGAGAGAAATGACATTGTCAATGTCATAGTTCCTAGTGTGCAAGTAATTGATCCTGACTGCCCTCAACTCATCATCCTGAGTGTTTGGTCTAGGGGTAGTCCGGATAGCAGTTTCTATGAGTCTTGTAGACCTAGAGGAGGAACTTTTTTCCCTTAGCTTCTTTTTCATCTGTCTCTCTCCTCCTCCTCAATCTCCTCAGATGTCATTCTTCTTTCCCTTTGTCAGAGAGATTTGGCCTTCATTTCTTGGTGTAGCTTCCAAACTCTGGCCAGAGAGAGGTTGAGAAGTGCCTTCACCAACAGGTGTCTCAAAAAGGGTATGAATCTCTGTAGAAGTTGATGATGATAAGACAGGACACTCAGGTTCTACCACTGCGCCTTCAGTCAAGGTTTCCCTTATGAAACTAATCTTAGGGTCTGCCTCAACATCTAGTTGACCAATGACATTGGCTGATTGCCTTAGTCTCCTTCTGAAGGTAAACTCTGCAGTGATTGTGTCTTGGATTCTTTGAGCTAGCCTGTCAGCTTGTCTTGATTGTCTTTGATTGACAAGTGGCATGTTCACTAGATCTAGACCTTCATAGGTGTTCAAGGTCTGAAAATTAAAGACCTCTTGCTACCCTTGAACTCTGAGAATGATAAGGGTTCTTTTGTTGCTATCATACCTCCATCCAATAATGTGATTTGAAGTTGGTGGAGATGACATAGCCCTTGGTATTCCTTCCTCAAATAGACTTTGTATGTAGGAGTCTATGGAGTCCACATCAATGTGAACTTGAGGAAGTTGCTGAGTGTCACAATTGCAAGTGAGGATGGTGAGTCCTCAATGTCCACACTCTCTAAAGAACTCCCAGGTTCTATGATTGTAATGTCTTTCTCCCTTTTTTGGTAGCATCACCCACTTGCATAGTTGAGCTAGGAGTTAGCTCAATCACATCCATAGGTTCTTGTGTTCCTATTTAAGCTCCTCTTAATGGTCTCCCAGCTAGTTTTTCCTTAAGATAAGAAATCTGAAGTTGCTGATCATTGACCCTGTTTTGCAAGGTAGTCACGCAAGATTAAAGATGACTAACCTTGGAGACTAAATAGGTGCATGTTTTGGAATTTTTTTGCACCTTTAGTCTCAAGTTCCCCTTATCTTCATTAGAAGAATCATTAGGGGATGAGATGATTGGACCAGAGTCCTCTCTCTCATCACTAGCTTCAGTTTCTTGGCTGTTGGATTTCATATGCTCATTGGCGGGCGTTAGTTGAGGTGTCAATGGGCTGAGTTGCCATGGTTGAGGTCTTATTGATGGAATAACTTGAAAAAGTGAGAGCCTCTTCCATATGGACATCCTAAACAGGTTTAGAAGTGTCCAGCTTAGTAGTGGGTGACTGATGTAGGATAGATGTAGGGGACTCGGGAGCACTCATCTCTCTTTGAGTAGGGGAAAAGAAGAGAATCTCATGGTACTCACTAAAACCTAAATCTTCATCAGTATAGAAGTAAAGGTTGGGGATAGGTTGTTTAAGTCCAAAGGCTGGGGATGGTAACTGTCCCTTGAAGGTTGATCACTAGAGTATTGAGACTTAGATAATGGCTTAACGCATTTGGGCTTATGAGCTCATCAAGCTGTGCATGAGGAACCTTATCATTAATCATTGAAGAAAAGGGAGTGGTCTGATCCTCAAGAGAAGTGGGAGCTCTAGTCTCCACTTCTTCCTATGTGGGTGAGTATATGGGGCCCCGCACAAACTGAGTAGTCTGAGTAGGGGTTCTTTTGTGTTTTCTTTGGTAGGTGAGGGTGATATGTGGTTGTCGAGGTGATTGGGATGTAGAAGGTGTGAGTTCAACACTAGTTAGGGCTGCTAGGTTGTCACCTTGAGCAATGAGCTCTAACAGTTTAGGGACAAGGGCTGTTTCTACCCCAGAGAAGTCAACAATGAGCTTTCTTAATATTTTAAAGATGTCAGGCTTCATCTATCCCAATATAAGAGTATTACATGTTCCCTTTAACTGTGAGCCCAATTCACAGTTAAGAATGTATTGAACATATCAAGGGAACTTATAGTACTCTATGGAGTCCAAGTTTGCAAGCAGATTAGTATAAACAAACTAAGAGTACCTGAACTTGACTCCCTGAACCATCCCATGAACAATGAAGGATAAATCTTCAGGAATCTGGTCCCATCCACCATGCTTGTTTAATAAGCTGTGGATAACCACATGGAGTAGGAATATGCATTGGGATGAGACCTTCCCTTTCCAGAAGGTCTTGACAGAGAAGTCTCCCTCATAGCCCATTTGCACGAAGGACTGGTTAACAACTTCTTTAGGAAAGAACACGTCACCTTCTTCATCATCCAGCTGAAGATGCATGTTGATGATGGTCAGAGTGATGAATATTGTTCTCCCCTGTACTATAGCAGGCAATGCCTTCTCCCTATCCATGACGACCACTTGGCAGGTCTTCCAAAATTCTAGAAGTTGATCCTCATAAAGAGTAGGATCAATGGTTAGGGAGGTGAAGTAGTTGGATAGAGTTAAGAAATAAGAAACCTCTGAGAAATAACGAGCTTTCTCAGAGTGTAACAGAGTAACTTGCTTGTGTTGCCTATGTAACTACATGGAGAAGTTTGGATCATTTCTACGATTATGGTTGGCCATTTTGAGAAACCTAAAGGATAAAGAAAGATGAAAGAAAGCAATGTTAGAGAGAAATTTAGGGTTTTAGGTCTGGAGGAAAGAAGGAGATGCTAGAAAGAGGGAGAAGCCATTGGGTATATATGTGAAAAGGATTTCAGACAAAGTTAAAAGAAAGAGCATAAACTTTGAAATCCGGATGTTGGTCCCACCTCTGAAAAAGTAGTTTGCTTTTGCTCAAAAAGTAGTTTTCTTGGAAGTCAAAAAGCTTTTGAAGGTAAATTATATTTGGAAGTTTTTAATGAAAAAGCTTCCGAAGCTAAAATGACTTCAAATGATTTTCCTAATAGTTGTGAAAATTTTGCTTTGGAGGAAAAACTAAAACTTGAATGCTTTGTTTAAAGGAACAGAGCTTCCGAGAGTTAATTTTTCTTCGGAAGAGAATAGTTCTTGAAAACAAATAAGTGTCTGAGACAAATATTAAGCTTCACGAGATATTTTCAGAAATTTCTTCCAAAGGTAAATTTCTTCCAAAGGTAAATTTCTTACACATTTATTTGTTTTGAAGGCATGATTTTCTTCCGAAGGTAAAAGCATATCTTCCGTAGGATCAAAATTTTAAAAAATCTAAGGAAAGTATTCAAAAAATTTCATCCAAAGAAAACAAGAGCTTATGAAAGTGACGAACTATAGAACTTAGGACACACAGATTTTAAGAAATAATAAAAATTAGTTGTAAGGAAAACCTACTAAAAGTTTATCATCCCAATAGTTGATATAAGATATTTAAATCTCTGTTCGTCAAAAGCTTTTGTAATTAGATCAACATATTGTTTATTTGTGTGGACTTTGTGAAGGATTTGATCTGCCCAAGATACATATTAAATTGATGTGGCTAGTGTGATATGATCCAAGTCGGGTCATACCCAATAACAAGCCAAACAAACACCGATAAATATTTGTTTGTTGATGAGATCAAGCAAATAAATATAAGCACCAACATTGAAACCGGGTTTCCTAAAACATTGATTTTGAAAATGAACAACATTATATGAATAATTTGTTCCTGAGAGATTGTTTGTTTTATTATTTAAATTAGTTGAATAATATCAAACAAGAGTATGTTAGGTTTTATAAAATAGAAGGGTTTTAATTTTATAAAAATAGAGTGCAAGAGTAAATTTTATAAAACATTTCAATGGGAGGGAAACCCACCTTGTGGGTCCCCAAATCGGCTGCCCCCTTTGGGGTTGAAGGTTTTTGATTTGTTGTTGTTGCATGCAACATTGAGAACTCCACTCTCTTCCACCAAGACATAATTCTCTCTCACACACACACAAGAGCAAGAATCCTCTAAAATCTCTCTCAAAATTTCGAATTTTAGAGCTCTAATATACAAGATTTTCAGCTGTCAAAGAAGTGTTCTAGGCTGCAAAATCAAGTTTGAAGAGGGTTCTACTAGTTGGTGTTGCAAGTCCTAGCAAAGGGGTGTTTTGTACAAGCTTGGGGTATCATCTCTTGAGGACTTCTACATTGAAGTCTTGACCATCTAACATCATCATCTTGTCCTACACATCCACGGTTCTAAAGGTGTATTGTTGGTGGTTTCGAGTGCAGCCTTCTTGTGGATTTCTTGGTTGAAGATTCAGCCATAAAGTTCATCCTTAGCTCCCTCTCAAACCCGTTTTCTAGCACCTTGAAAGGTTGTCTTCTTAACCTCCTTTGGTTTTTATCTTGTATGCATTTCGTATTTGGATCCATGGTTTGGGTTTAGCTTAACAAATGAGTTTGATAATCTATATATTAACAAGTTTTAAAACTTATTATCCGCTGCGTTTTTCATATATACAACATTATATGAACTTTGATAAACTTGTTAAATCCCTTCAATGGCATCAAGAGCCACTTATACGAATGCATACATGTATATGACACTCTAGTTCACGGTTTTGTGGTGTGTGACACCATATGGCCGAGAGATTAGAGGCTGGATTGGTCCCCTTTTCTGATTTTAAAGATACTATTTTATATGCATGATTAGGATCTTTAAAATTTAAGTAATGGTTGTTTGTTTGTTTGAACCAAACCCATTTGTTCTTGGTTTATGTTGGCCAAGAATATGGGTTGAAAAGGGGCTGCAATATTGTTTGTTATGTGCATATTTGGATGTGTATATGGATGTTCATAACCTAGCCAATACCTTGTATTTGGATGTGTTTTGTGTTGTGATGTTGTATGATTATTTATTTGGGTTTGTAATCTATTTATTATTTATATTGGTTTGTAATAATAAGTATATTAGTTGTATTTCTTTTACTAGTAAAAAAAATGTATTAGGATATATTTTGTAAAAGAAGTTCAAGAAGACTTTGGTTTTTGGTTTGGGCCATTTTAGGCCCAAATGGGCCTCATAGCCTAAGATTGTTTTTATACCCAATAACCAAAGCCCAAAGCATGAAGGCCCAAGAAAGCTAGGAGCTGAAGTTGGTGCCCAAAAGAAAGCCCAAAATGGACACTGATGCATTAGGATGCGGGATCAAGTGGGAGCACACCATCTCAATGCCTTGTGTCATGTTTATGCTTTATTATTGGCCTTCTTAGCACACTTGTTTTGGCCAACAAGTGTTGCCAAATCCATTGGCTATGGTTATGGACTTGTGGTTGTTTTATCACGCATGTATGGTTGATTTATGTTCTTCTTATCTTATTATGGAATTGGATAGTTAATAACTCGAAATCTACCACTCGCATAAAATTGGTTCCTTAGAAATCAATAAGTGATAAAATGGGTTTTACCAAAGGTTATTGATTTCATAATTAAATCGGCTATTAAAAGGAATCTTTGAAATAAGTTTTCAAATAAATTACCGTGTATTTGAATGCATACAAATGCAAGGTATGAAAATTGTTTTCCAAACTAGAATTTTGTGAAACATAAATCCCTTTTTTTCAAGTCAAACACCATCCTATTATACAACACTCGAAGCATTTGAGAATTTAATGTGGGATAAAGGTCACCTAACCACATTAAAGGGAACTTATGGTTTTGACATGGGTTTGCCATATTTATGGAATAAAGGTCACCTAACCACTAATATTAGCAAATCCACACATGTGTCTAAGTAGGACGACTTAATTTGGAAATCATGCATTAGGATCACCGAAGCATGACGTACAAAGGGTGTTGATGGGATAAACATGCCTAACGAACATAAGATGTTAACCGATCCCATACACTAGAAATTGTAATAGGTTACAATTGTCAAACGTTGACTACCTTGTTAATTTAAATAAAGGGATAAAGGTCACCTAACCGGTACTTAAATGTAACGTTGGATTCTAAAATTTTGACTATTAACTGTCTATGAGACAAAAAGGGTATTAATAATCAAAATGCATTGATGTTAAAAGTACTAAAAAATTTAACTTTGTAATATTGTAGATGGCTAACAACACAACAACGCTATCCCGACCGTCCATAACCTATTACTAAGGACCATCCTTGAAAAGGAACGTCTAAACCATGGGAACTTCATGGATTGGTACCGAAATTTGAGAATTGTTCTCAAACAAGAAAAGAAGTCCTATGTGTTAGACGATCCCATTCCCGATCAACCCGATGAAAATGACGTTGAGGCCTTTGCCGAATGGGTCAAGTACACCGAAGACTCTGTGCAAGTCTCGTGTCTCATGTTGGCAAGTATGATACCCGATTTGAAAAAGGACTTTGAGAACCACAATGCCTATGAGATGATCACCCAGTTGAAGGAAATGTTCCAACAACAATTCAGGGTGGAGCGCTTCGAAACCGTTCGGGCACTTCATGCATGTCGAATGGACGAGACCCAATCGGTATCATCTTACGTTCTTAAGATGAAGAGCCAAATTGATCTCCTTGAAAGGCTTAACTGTCGTGTGTCCAACAAGTTGGCAACGGATTTGATCCTCAACTCCCTATCCAAGAAGTTTGATGGCTTCGTTATGAACTATAACATGAATGGATGGGACAAGAGCATTGGTGAGCTTCACTCAATGCTCAAAACGGCCGAGGCAGGCATGGGTAGAAAGGTTCTACCGGTCCTTATGATCAATGAAGGTGGTAGTAGGAAAAGGCACCTCCCCGACCCTAGGGCAAGTGTTACCAAAGGGAAGGGACACGTCAAAGGAAAGGGTAAGGGTAAAGCAAAAATGGGGCGCCCAAACCGAAAGAAAAGAAGCAAAAGGTTGCTCAAGATGACCCGTGTTTTGAGTGTGGTGAAGTAGCCATTGGAAACGCAATTGTTCGGTCTATCTCAAAGCGTTGAGATCGAAGAGGGACGCGGGGCAAACTTGAGGTACAATATTTATGATACATGTTGAGCTTAATGTTATTTCTTCTAACACATGGGTATTAGATTCTGGATGTGGAACTCATATTTGCAATTGTTGCAGGGGTTCAAAAGAAGTGAGCATTATGCAAAAGGGGAAATAAGTCTCTTTATGGGCAATGGTGCAAAGGTTCACGTGGAAGCCCAAGGAGACTACATTTTGAAGCTTCCAAGTGGGTTGGAAGTCATTTTGAAGAATGTATTGTATGCTCCTAGCTTGACTAGGAACATTATTTATGTTCCCGTTTAAGACAATATGATTATGATTTCAAGTTTGTTGACAATGATATTCATGTTTCTTTAAATCATGTGTTTTATTTTAAAGCTATACCTTGTAATGGTATTTATGAATTGGTTCATAATAACACAACATATGATAGCTCTATGTACCAAGCAACCACCAAAAAGCTCAAACTTAATTTGAGTGATTCCTATCTTTGGCATTGTTGCCTTGGTCACATAAACAAGAATCGTATGCAAAAACTTCAAAAGAATGGTCTTTTGAAAACCAATGAAAATGATTCATTTGATGTATGTGAGTCTTGTTTACAAGGTAAAATGACAAAGGCCCCTTTTAGTGGGACTAATGAAATGGCAAAAGACTTATTAGGGATCGTACATTTGGATGTATATGGACCTTTTAAACCAACAACTAGGAATGGTGAAAGATACTTCATTACCTTTACCGATGACTATAGTCGATATGGGTATGTGTACTTGTTATGACACAAACATGAATCTTTTGAAATGTTCAAAATCTTCAAGAATGAAGTAGAAAATCAACTCAACAACATGGTTGGTTCAACCAAAACCAACATTATATGGATAATTTGTTCCTGAGAGATTGTTTGTTTTATTATTTAAATTAGTTGAATAATATCAAACAAGAGTATGTTAGGTTTTATAAAATTACAAGGATTTTAATTTTATAAAAATGGAGTGCAAGAGTAAATTTTATAAAACATTTCAAATGGGAGGGAAACCCACCTTGTGGGTCCCCAAATCGGCCGCCCCCTTTGGGGTTGAAGGTTTTTGATTTGTTGTTGTTGCATGCAACATTGAGAACTCCACTCTCTTCCACCAAGACATAACTCTCTCTCACACACACACAAGAGCAAGAATCCTCTAAAATCTCTCTCAAAATTTCGAATTTTAGAGCTCTAATATACAAGATTTTCAGCTTTCAAAGAAGTGTTCTAGGCTGTAAAATCAAGTTTGAAGAGGGTTCTACTAGTTGGTGTTGCAAGTCCTAGCAAAGGGGTGTTTTGTACAAGCTTGGGGTATCATCTCTTGAGGACTTCTACATTGAAGCCTTGACCATCTAACATCGTCATCTTGTCCTACACATCCAAGGTTCTAAAGGTGTATTGTTGGTGGTTTCGAGTGCAGCCTTCTTGTGGATTTCTTGGTTGAAGATTCAGCCATAAAGTTCATCCTTAGCTCCCTCTCAAACCCGTTTTCTAGCACCTTGAAAGGTTGTCTTCTTAACCTCCTTTGGTTGTTATCTTGTATGCATTTCGTATTTGGATCCATGGTTTGGGTTTAGCTTAACAAATAAGTTTGATAATCTATATATTAACAAGTTTTAAAACTTATTATCCGCTGTGTTTTTCATATATACAACATTATATGAACTTTGATAAACTTGTTAAATCCCTTCACTTTGACTAGTTTAATTAATCCCTTTTCAAAATTATCCCTAATTAAATGACACCTGATGTTGATGTGTTTAGTCTTTGAGTGCTGCATAGGATTCTCTGTGATAGAGATAGCACTGTTGTTGTCTATGTGAATGGAAGTCTCCTTGAAATTTAATCCATAGTCAAGCATCTGATTTTGATTCCATAGCACTTGAGTGTAGCAGCTTGTAGCAGCAATGTATTCAGCTTCAGCAGTTGATGCAAAGACACATGATTGTTCTATTTCATTGCCATGAGACAACCCTTCCATCAAGAAACTGACATCCCCCACATGTGGACTTTGTAGTCATGTTGCAACCACCATAATCAATATCTGTATAAGCATACAGATTGAAGTCAAATTCTTAGGATACCACAGACCAAGTGCTGAATCACCATTAAGGTATCTTAGAATCCTTTTGATAGTGATAAGGTGAGACATCTTAGGGTTGGCTTGATATCTTGCACAAATACATGTAGCAAACATGATATCAGGCATGCTAGCTATAAGATACATAAGAGACCCAATCATAGCCCTGTAAAGGTGTTCATCCACACACTCCCCCTTAAGATCAGGTCCAAGGGAGTGGTTTCTTTCTATGGGTGTCTTAGCAATCTTAGAATCAGTCATGTTGAATCTCTTAAGTATGTCGTGAACATACTTTGACTGACTAATGAAGATAACATTTTAAACTTGCTTCACTGTTGGATCAAGAAGAAGGTTGGTTCAACCAAAACCAAATCACTTAGACAAATTTTGATGCTACTTACAAAGGCTTCCGAAGTCAAGTATGGAACTTCCGAAGGAAGTAGAATTCTTCAAAAGATAAAGTAAAAGATCCACATCCGAAGACAAACTCTACTTCCAAAGTTAAAGTATTCACTTTCGAGGCTAAGTCTAAGAAGAAAAGATCACAAGACAACTTCCGAAATATGATGAAAAGAAGAAGTTCTTAAGCCTTGGAAAAAGTAGCCTCTTCCGAAGTATAAGTGGCTTCGGAAGTACTTGTTCTTCTGAAGCCATTTAACCTTCGGAAGACACTACTATGAACGAGTGGACACAAGTATGGTCGCTGACACTCTGCTGCAGACTTCTCATACTACATGGCTTCTTCCCAAAAGAGAATGTAGTTGACCATACTTTATTCCATTGTTCACCTTTTTATGTTAGTACAAGTTACCAACTTTAGTTGGTGACAAAAGGTAAGTCAGGGACATGTCCTGACTACCGTATCTTAGATAAGACTTTATCTAAGATACCTTAAACTATAAATTTGTAGTATTTGCTTTAGTTAGAGGATTCGAGTTGGTATCAAAGTATATCCGGTTGTAGGTCGTATTATATATAGTTTCTCATTGTAACTAATAACATTATGCTTGTAAGAATCTTGTAATACTTTGAGTTGAGAAGCAATATATGCATGTACCTTGAAAATTACCTCCTGTGTTTGTTACTACTTATTATATTGTTATCAACTCTTAGAGGTTTTGCTTTCACCCAAGTGTAGTTCAAGAGAGTTTGCAAGAAAAAACAAGTGTTAAATGACATTAACCGATCCTACAATTAGTATGAGAGCTTTTTAGGCTCTTGATTGTGAGATCTTACCATCCAAATCAACTTGTTTTTCACTCCTCCTTACAACTCACTCAAAAATGACCCTCAACAAGTCTGAAGTAGAGATGCGAACTATGACGAAAGCTCCCATCATTACTCCTGAAAACTTCAGATCATGGAGCAAAGGCATGGAAGGCTTCATCAGGTATCAAGACAACAAAATTTGGTATTCCATTGTCAATGGACCGTGTAGACCCAAGGTGGTTGCACCTGGTGGGAATGGTGCCATGATAGAGAAAGCTGTTGAAGACTATTCCGATAAGGACTAGAAGAAGATGGACGTTGATAGCAATGCAATGACTATTCTTATGACTGCAATACCCAACTCCATCATAGTGGGGTTTAAGCATTGCAAGTCTGCCAAAGAACTATTTGATGCACTTGCTCAAATGTATTCAAGCTCCAATGACTCCAAGAAGGACTCACTGAAGCAGCAGTTCAAGAACTTCAACTATATTGCTGGAGAGTCTCTCAACCAGCAACATTTCAGGTACATAGATCTTATTTCTTCTCTTCAGTCTGTGGGAATCACTCCTGAACATAGAGACCTCAGATGAATGTTCATGAGTACTCTTCCAAATGAGTCGACATTGTATTGTATCTCTATCAAGAGGACAGAGAACCTAAACACTCTCACCATGACCGAACTCTATGGCATCCTTGATGGATACTATTTAGAGTTGGAGAGCAAGAAGGGCCATGAGACAAGCATGTCGTGAGTCTTCCTGCTAGCAACGCTTTGATCGTTGCAGAAGGCTTAGGACCCACACAACCTCAACAATACCTGACATACAACCAACAGCCAACTTGTTCTTCTGGACCTTACATCACTTTCCCCAAGACTACAAGTTCTCAACAGGCTCAGCATAGTTCTTTTCAGGATAGTTGTGCCTTTGTCCCAAGAAGTGGACACTCTAGTGACTTTCAATACAAGTTTGATGATCTAGAGTGCTTTAGTCCAGATGATATGGAGTACGTGGACATTGTCCAACCAATTGCTCTTTTAACCTACAGAGCAAAGAAGTTCTTCAAGGGAACTAGAAGGTAATTCCCACAGAACCCAAGTAATAGCAAGTTTGGGTTTGACAAAACCAAGGCAAATCCAGGAATGAAAGGCTCCCAAGGCAAATCCGGGGACCCCATAGGCCTCCACACATCCCTTTACATCAAAGCCCATGGAAAGTCAACTGAAATAACTGCAATGGCTCAAGAAGTTAATTGGAGTTTCATGGTACAGGATGTGATTCCTGCTCAAGCACTCATGGTTGGAATAGATGATAACAAGGTATATGAACATCTCTGTACTTCTGCCTGTATTGCTAAGGTTAAACTATATCAGGACTACAATATGGAAACTAAATCTGATATTGAGTCTTTAAATATCTTGAAATCTAATTTTAAAAGGGCTGAATCTGACTACCAAAGAAAAATTGAAGAGTTAGAGAAAATGGTTTCCCTATTAAAACATGAACACACAACTTACAAGACTCAAATAAAGGGTTTAATATCCAAATTGTCGGAGGCTCAAGCCTAGCTTGTCACTACTGAGGCTAAAGCCTGGAAGTATGCTATTTTTTAGTAGAACTTCCAAGCTATTATTGCATCATCCTCCCACTCCAAAATTTGTTATCAAAACAAACAAGGGTTGGGGACCAATGAAATTGCTCCACCACATTCTTATGAGTCCATAAGAAAACCTAGATGTGGTACTGAAGAGCAAGAGGTCTTATTTGCTAACCCATGTTCACATGAGTTGAAGAATGATGCAATTATAGATACCAACACAGGGAAGGAACATGTAAAACAAACCACCTCTCCCAGTGAATATCAAATCCTAACCACCAAAGTTAGAAGAAGAAGAAGAGCTAAAGCTGCAAGAAGAATTGCTATGAAAGTGGCTGAGTCAAAGCTGGTGATTGATCCAAAACAAAAGGGTGTATTCATCTCCGCTGGATTCCAAGTGGTAGGTACTTCTGATACAGGAAAGTGTTGGACCAAAAGAACCAATGAGCCGAATCAGAAAAACCTTTAAGTCCCACAGACGTCACAACAATTACTAAAGACCACAACAGCTGAAGACAACAGCTGAAGACAACAGCTGATTACAAAGTCTGAAGACAAGTGCTGAAGACAAAGTTTGAAGACAAGTGCTGAAGACAAAGTCTGAAGACAAGTGCTGAAGACAAAGTCTGAAGACAAGTGCTGAAGACAAAGTCTGAAGACAAGTGCTGCAGACAAAGTCTGAAGACAAGTGCTGAAGACAAAGTCTGAAGACAAGTGCTGAAGACAAAGTCTGAAGACACAAGTGCTGAAGACCAAAGTATCAGACGTTGTCACAACAGCTGAAGAGGTCTTCTTCAGTAGTTGTGACGGTTTACCTTTCAGTAGTTTTATGTTTCATCTTTTCAGTAGTTTGACACAACAGTTGAAGATACTTCTTCAGTTGTTGTGCTCATCAGTAGTTTTATATTTCTAGTTTCAGTAGTTTTGTAAAACGACTGAAGAGCTTGTTCTTCAGTCGTTGTAGTTTCAGTAGTTTCTAATGAGTAGTTTTATATTCTGTACTTAACACTCTGATATGTTCTCAGTAGTTGTGAACATTTCAGTAGTTTGTTAAGATTTAGTTATTTTTGTAATAGATCTGCCAGTTGTCACTTTCCGTGATAACAGTAGTGGTTGTTGCACTCTATATAAGGAGTAACAACCTATTGTAATAATGGGAATGATTTGATCAGAAATATTCCATATCTATAAACATTCCTTGAATCAGAAATATATTCTCTCACTATAACCGTATGTGCTCTTAATGCATAAAAGTATCGATTTCTTGCTACAATTTGTCTAATTCCTGTTCTTATTCCGCTGCTTTGAACTCTAATACATCAAACTTGTGATCGCTGATCCTGTCAAATGGTATCAGAGCGGGTTAATCATTGATCGATCTAATAATTGATCATTGAAACTGCTATTCAAGATCTAAGCTTGATTGAATTAGCTTTTGTTTTTGCAAGAAATGGTTATAGAGATTGAATTTTCTGTATTTCTGGTCATTCATCCTGAGATCTTTTCTTGGTTTTCATTGAGTTTGTTATGGTCTGTGTAAAACTTTTAAAAGCTTGAATTAAATTGTTTTTGAACTGAAAATGACTACTCCCTCCAATGATCCTCACAATACTGGTTCCTCAACCAAGCCACCAATGCTGGTTAGGAATGAGTATAACATATGGCAACGATGAATGCTCCATCACCTATCTGTTAACAGCGCAGGTTGTTGGACATCAGTGGTACATGGTCCACACAAGCCTATGGTGAATAACCCGGAAACCAATCAAATGGTTCCGAAGAGGAGGGAGCAATACTCAGATGAGGATAAGAAGTTGCTTGAAATTGATGCAAAAGCCCATGGAATTCTGGCCATGGCACTGCCCAATGAAATCTATTCTGGGCTAATGCATCATGAAACTACCCATGACCTCTGGAATGCCTTAAAAGAACAATTTGGAGGAACAGATGAGGTCTTGGCAAATAATAGAGAAATCCTTGCCCAACAATATGAGACATTCTCTCATAGAAAGGGTGAGACACTGACTCAACAATATGAGCAGTTCTCTTGTTTGATCTCTGAATTAAAAATGGTCAAACTTGACTACACAAATATTCAGATGAATAACAGATTTCTCAGATCACTGCCTGAGAGATGGGACACATATACTATTGTCCTACGCTCCAGTGCAAGTTTGGACAAATTATCTCTCACCCAACTCCATGGGAAACTGCTCACGTTTGAGAGAGAGATAGAAAAAAAGAGAAAGCTATCTTCATCTAGAAAGCTCACTGAAGACTTTGTACCAGGCAACACTGCCTTGGTTGGTCATGAGTCAGAATATGCTTCATCTGAATGCCAGTATAATGAGCATATTAATTTCTCTTCAAACACTTCTGATTCTGCATTTGTGAGTGTTGGTGGTCTGTTTACTGGTGTAATAATGACAATTTATGCTTCATTATGGAAGATCTCAAGGGGATTGCTGATGACGACATAGAAGAGATGGATATTTTGAGCCAAATGGCATTGATAAATATCAGATCTCAGAAGTTCTACAGAAGAATTGGAAGAAAATTCCCAGGACTCTCTGGCAAAACCAAAGTTGGTTTTGACAAGAGCAAGTTGAGGTGTCACAAATGCCAAAGGCTTGGACACTTTGCAAGAGAGTGTAGATCAACTGGATCTAACTCCACTGCACCCTTTGTGACTTTTCCTGGCAATAGTCAACAACACAGAGGGCAACATCCTGTCACTTCTAGTCATCATCCTCAACAACAATCTCCGGCATATTTTGTTCCTCAGGGTCAAATGCCATATCCTTACCCTTGTTATTACATGCCACAGTCAAATCAAGTTCAAGTTCCTATGGCACCACAACCTCATGCACTACCAGAACCTCAGCCATCCCAATCTCAACAACAAACTCAACCTCAACAACACAGCTTCTTCACCCCAGGAGTTGTTGACTGGAGCAGTTTACCAGATGACATGTCTGGTCATGAACAACTGTTCTCAGGTGCTGGTCAACATGGTGGTGACAGTCCTTTTGGGAATCTAGCTCTTATGGCTTTGGAGTCTGCTGATACTTCATTTTCTAATGCTCTACACCTCAGGTATCACAGGTATCCTCTGAGGCAAAAGCCAAATTATGTTCTGAACCATGCATAGCAGCATTTGCTTCCATTAGAGAAGCAAATGTAGCTCTAATTAATAAGAACATTGAGCTAAAACAAACTTTTTCCAAAAGAAAAGCTGAGTTTGAGTATGTGCTTAAAGATAAAAATGATGAGATTTATAAACTGAAATGCCAAATAATTGATGATAAGGCTAGAGAAGAGGTACTTCTAGAGAAGTACAAAGATCTCAAAGAAACCCTTGCAGTTACCCAGGTAGAGTGTGATAGATGGGTACAATCATGCAAAGGTTTTGAAATGCTTGTTAGTAAGCAATCTGCTTCCAATGTGAAGTTTGGCATTGGTTACAATCACACTGCTCCACCTACAGATTTTACCCTAAGAGCAGAGGTAGAATCTGATGGTGAGAGTGATAACCAATCCATCTCATCGTGTGATCTACTTTCTGATACAGCACAATCAGAAGTAGCAGTCAGCATCAAGCCCTCTCTGAACCTATCAGCTGATGTTGATGGTTCAAATGCTGACACTCACATGATCAATGAGTTGATCAACTCAGGAGTTAATTCTGAAAGTCCTGAAAGGACTAGAGAGCAGGATTTAACACCTGAAGTTCAAACTCCAACTGCTGTCAGTACTGAAGAGAAGAAAACTGTCAGCAGAAAGAGTTTGAAGACTACTAAAGAGGCAGTCAAGAAAGCAAACAATGCTTCCAAAGCATCGAAGAGCAATCTTCAGTTGCTTCACCTTCTTTAGTTGATGATCAACCTAAGATGAAGAAGAAACCATGTGAAGTATGTGGTTTGTTCAATCATCTTACACATGATTGCTGGTACAAAAGAGGTTCCAAACTCAAACAAAAAGAAGAAATTAAAGAGAAAATGGTAAAAATGAAAACTGAGTTTGAGACCACATTTGTATCAGCAATATCAAATCCTGTAACCCTTAAGTCCTCAAAGAAATCCAAAAAGGAAGGGGTTAAACAGGTGACAACTGAGAGTGCTCAGAAGAAGAAGGTGCAACATAGGAACTTATCAAACTCCACTGGCAATGTGTCTGATGAGCTGAAAGCTTTATCACAAAATCAGACACAGCTGGTTATGATGGTTCAACATCTGTTGGGTAGAGTTAACCAACTAGATGCTCCTATGTTGAAACCACAGAAAAGGAGATCCAAGACAAAGGATTCCTCTTTTTCACCATCTTCTTCCTCTCAGGCTGTTGTTTCAAATAAACCTGTTAGTTTACCATCTATTGATGAGACCAGGCCCAAAACCAAAAAGGTTTAGGTCTCCAAAACTAACTGATTGTTTATTATTGCATAGTTCTTCAACATGCCAAAGTAGCATCTGGTATGTAGACAGTGGGGGATCTATGCACATGTCTGGGAACAGCTCTCTCCTTCATGACTACTCTCAAGGAAAGAAGGGATTTGTTTCTTTTGGCAATGATGCTAGGGGTTACATCACTGGAAATGGCTTTGTCTCCAATGGAGAAATCAAGTTTGATGATGTTAATCATGTGGAAAATCTCAAGTACAATCTCTTGAGTGTCAGTCAAATGTGTGATAAAGGCCATGTTGCTCTTTTCACCAGTCAAACTGTAGGATTCTGTCATCCAAAGTTCTGCATTTGATTGATAAGGTGTTGGATGATCACACTCTCCTAAAAGCCAACAGGACAGGAAGAGTGTATGCCTTAGATCTTTCCAAGAAAATAGATCTAAGAGGCAATCCTTGCCTATTTTCCAAAGCCTCCTCTCAAGAATCTAAACTGTGGCACAGAAGGCTTGGTCATGTTAATTTCAAAACATGAATCAGCTTACCCACAATAGTTTAGTCAGAGGCTTACCAATAAAGGAGTTCCACTGTGATGAAACCTGCACTGCTTTTTTAAAAGGAAAACAACACAAAGTCTCATTCCCTCCTATTGAAGTGCCTAAGTCCACTGCCTGCTTGCAATTACTGCATATGGATCTATTTGGTCCTGTGAGAGTAATGAGCATGGCAAAGAAGAAATACTGTCTTGTAATTGTGGATGATTACACCAGATTTGTATGGACTTTCTTTCTACATTCAAAGGATGAGGTTGCTCAGAAGATTATTCACTTTGTGTTGTATATTGAGAAGCAGTATTCCCTTCCAGTCAAGTGTATTAGGAGTGACAATGGAACTGAATTCAGAAATCATACACTTGATGACATCTATCTTTCAAAGGGAATCAAAAGGCAGTTTAGCATTCCAAGGACTACAGAACAAAATGGAGTAGTGGAGAGAAAGAACAGGACCCTCATTGAAGCTGCAAGGTCCATGCTGGCTGACTCTGGTTTGCCACAGACCTTTTGGGCTGAAGCTGTCAACACAGCTTGCTATGTGCAAAATAGAGTTTTAGTAAATCAAAGGTTGATGAAGACTCCATATGAAGTCCTCCATCATTTGGCTCCTCTGATTTCATTTTTCAAAGCATTTGGGTGTCCCTGTTTTATTCTCAACACAAAGGATCAACTCCATAAATTTGATCCTAAGGTGGATGCAGGGTATTTTGTTGGTTATTCATCTACTTGCAAGGCATACAGAGTCTTCAACTGCAAAACAAAGATGGTTGAAGAAACTCTACATGTTAAGTTCAATGAATCTCCAAAGGACAAGATTCCACAAAGCCCTGTGGAGTTATTTAATTTGGACATACTGCAATATGTTCCTTATCAAACTCTTGCTATTGCTCCTGTCAACAGTTCACCACCTGGTGGTATTGCTGGTGCTGATGATGATGATGATTGCCGTACTCATCTCTTCAGTTTAGTGATCAACTGCCTGATTCAGCTAGACCTGATGTTCCTGTAGCTCCAGTAGCACCATCCACAACAAATGCTGATGAGATCTCTTCGAATTCAACTTCCTTTGAATTACCATCCACTGATTGGTTTCAAGGAAATGATTCACCATCACCATCTGTTACTACTGAGCCTGCTACAAACACTTGCACATATCTCATTGTGTATCATGATCTGAAGAATCACCCTATGTCTCAAATCATTGATATCACTGTTGGAGTATCAACAAGAAGTCAATTGTCAAATTTCTGCTTCTATGCTCTCTTCATCAGTCAGCAAGAGCCAAAGAATTATCACATTGCTTTAAAGGACAATGGATGGGTTGATGCCATGCAGCTTGAGCTTCTTCAGTTCAAGAAACAGCAAGTGTGGGAACTGGTTCCTCTACCTCCAGGTAAGTGTGCAATAGGCACTAAATGGGTGTTTAGGAACAAAACTGATGAAAATGGGCTTATTGTTAAGAACAAAGCCAGACTGGTTGTTCAGGGGTTTGCTCAAGAAGAAGGTATTGATTATGATGAAACCTTTGCCCCTGTAGCCAGACTGGAAGCAATTCGATTGTTTTTAGCTTATGCTGCTTATCAAAACCTTAAAGTTTTTCAAATGGATGTCAAAAGTGCATTTTTGTATGGAAAAATTAAAGAAGATGTTCATGTATGTCAACCTCCAGGCTTTGAGGACAATAAACATCCTAATTGGGTGTATAAGCTTGATAAGGCTCTTTATGGGCTAAAACAAGCTCCTAGAGCCTGGTATGAGACATTATCAAACTTTCTTCTGGAAAATAATTTCACTAGAGGCTCCATAGATAAGACTTTATTCATTAAGAAAGTTGGGCAGCATAATCTACTTGTTCAAATTTATGTAGATGATATCATTTTTGCATCCTCTGATCCAAAGTTGTGTGATGCCTTTACAAAGTTGATGCAACAGAAGTTTGAAATGAGTGCCATGGGAGAGTTACAGTTCTTTCTGGGGTTGCAAATCAAACAAAAGGCTGATGGAATTTTCATTCATCAGTCCAAATACACAAAAGATCTTTTGCAAAAGTTTGATTTACAAAACTGTAAGCCTTGTTCTACCACCATGTGCAGTACCACACAACTAGATACAGATCAGAAAGGTAAAGTGGTTTATGAAACACTATACAGATGTATGATTGGTTCCTTGATGTATTTAACAGCTTCTAGACCAGATATTATGTTTGCTACATGTGTTTGTGCTAGATTTTAGGCTGCACCTAAAGAGTCTCATCTGATTGCAGTCAAGAGGATCTTTAGATATCTGCAAGGCACTCCATCTCTAGGTTTATGGTATTCTACTGGACATTCTGGTAAATTAGTTGCTTTTTCTGACAGTGACTATGCAGGGTGTAAGTTGACCAGGAAATCAACTTCTGGTGGATGTCAATTCCTAGGCAACTGCTTGATTTCTTGGCAGAGCAAGAAACAGACCTCAGTTGCTACATCAACTGCTGAAGCAGAGTACATTGCAGCTGCAAGTTGTACATCTCAGGTACTATGGCTTCAAAACCAACTTTTGGATTATGGCATTACAGAGACTAAGACTCCATTATTAATGAATAGTGCTTCAACTCTTTGCATTGTCAAAAATCCAGTCATGCACTCTAGGACCAAACATATAGAGATCAGACATCATTTTATAAGGGATTGTTTTGAAAAAGGTCTGATTGATCCTAAGTTTGTGCCTAGTGCTGATGAGCTTGCAGACATTTTTACTAAGCCTTTGGATAGTTAAACTTTCCAAAACCTGATGTTAAGGCTTGGTATGCTGCAACTAGAATAAGTGACAACTACTGATGATCTTAGTAATAAGTACTGATGATCATTGGTAACCATGTCACATATAAGTACTGATGAGTTCTTTTACCCTCAGCAGTTTTTATAAACACTGAAGGCTAAATGTCTCACAAGTACTGAAGTACTTCATCTGTTCTAAACTACTGATGCAGATTACAACTACTGAAATCAGTAAAAACAGATAAGTACTGATGTCCTATGAAACACTGAAAATCTAATGCAAAGTCTGATGAGTAAGTGTTGAGGACAGCATGAAACAGCTGAAAGGCTATGAATTGACGAAAACTACTGAATAGAACTTTCTCTTTAGTTGTTTTAACAACTGCTGTTTCATTCTAAACAACCGAAGCAAACCATGTCTTCAGTAGTTTTATAACTACTGATGACTAATACCAAGTCTTCAGTTGTTTACAACAGCTGATGACAAAACCACTGTCTTCAGTAGTTTCACAACTACTGATGACAAACACAAGTCCCTCATTGTTTCAATCATCTGAAGTCAAAACCACGGTCTTTAGTAGTTTTCTAACTTCTGATGTCTAACACCACGACTTCAGCTGTTTCAACGTCTGAAATGATCATACCATGTCAACAGTCGTTTAAAACTACTGATGACTAACACCACATCCTTCAGTCGTTTTCTTACCCGTACCCTATAAATATCCCTGACCTAATCCTTCAATGCTTCATCTTCAAACCTAACGTTCCTCTCCAAAACTTCTCTCTTCTCAATGGCGTCCATGCAACTTAAACCGCGACACAACTGTGTTGCCTACCTTACTAAATCGCCTATCTGGGCTAAGTTCGATACTGCTATCGATCTTATGGTTCAGTCCCAATACAAAACGGCATTTCTTCTGAATCCCATACTACATGCCGAATCCCTCCAACAGTTTTGGATGAACGTTACTATTGCCACTGGGGAGAACAACACACCATCTCTCCAGTCGGTCGTCAACAACAAAGAAGTAGTCATCACTCCTGCAATAATCCGCCAAATTCTTCATCTAGATGATGCTATTTCTCCTGCTGGATATCCGAAGGGCACCACAGATCTATCCTTTGCCCAACATGGATATCAAGGCAATCTCAATGCCTCCACTATCATGAAGAAACACTTCCATGACGCCGAACGCCTAATTTTTCACATGGTGAATGTATGTTTGGCTCCTAAGACGTCGTCTTGGGATCAAATGTCGTCAAAGTGGCAGCAGGTAATGTACTCTATTCTTGAGCAACAACGTTAAACTTTTCAGAAATAATATTTTCGGAGCTCAAGGATATGGCTCAAAAACTAACTGCCAACCTGGATACTATATCCACGGTTCATAATGGCCATCATTACAAACCAGCTTAATGCTGAGGGACTTGTTGGCTTGGGAGTCCCTGCCACGGCTGTTCTGCCGGAAGTATACTCCCGGCACAACTCTGACCAGACACTCAAATTGGCTGCCAAGCTGCGCAAACCCACGCAGCTGGAACCCACAGCCACCACCTCCAAATCAAAAGTCCCCACCAAATCCACCAAAAAGAAACCCAAAACGGCTACTCAGGGAATTGAGTCCCCTGAGGATGCCCCTGCAACACAAACGCAGGATATATCCACTAGTCCAAACCCCCTAGTGGATACAATGACTCTTCCAGCCATAGCCGCTCAGGCTTCCTCTCAACAGGAGCCTGCAGCAACCACAACAGGAGTACCTACATATCTGGGATCTTCCTCACTTGAGGGATTGCCATTGAAGAGCACCAACCTCCCCAGGTGCACTCTGCTTCTGTCCCTTCACCCCATATAACCGCCCCTCACAGCCCAACTTTAATAGTTGCACAAGTGCTGACTCAACTGCACTCCTCACCCCCTCCCCAGAAACCACTTACTACTGGGAACACCTCTACAATTGACGGGGAGGAACACAGTGCACTTGAGAACCCACAGTACACGGGTTTTCCACTTCTATCTCCTGGTGTAGATAAGGAGCTTAGAATATCTAGTGAGGCTGCCACCTCTTCTGAATCAGCACATGATCAGAATGAGGCTGGTAACATTGCTAAGACCTCACTAGAGGCAACAGCTGATGATGGACACTGTCCTGAGGCTGGAAGTCCCCATTACCAAGCACAAGGGGCACATGCAACAACTGGTCTACACCCAGTGCATGTAAATCCTGCTCTAAGCAGGAGGTCAGATGATTCAGCTTCGGCTGATGATGACCTGTGCTTTTTCTACGATGTTCTTGCCCAGAACACAATCCTTGAAGAGAAAGTCAGTAGGCTGCAAAACCTACTTGACCAACTCTCACAAGGAGAAAGACCATCTGCCTCCACCAACCCACAGATGGCACCTTCAGTTGAAGGTTCCCCAAACACTGAGCCACTCCAAACTCAGCCACCTGCCTCTGCTTCAGGCCCTATTTCTCAGGAACAGAACCCTCCTGAGCAAATAGGTGCTGTACTTCAAAATTCCCTCCCTCTCATCACACCCATAATCACTGATATTGTGACTAAAGCCATTGATGAGAGGCTTTCCTCTACTTTACACCCTTGATTGATGCTGCTATGAAAAAGACACTTTCTGCGGTACAAACCCCTTCCACCAATGCATCCAAAAGGGGGAGAGTACTGCAGTGAAAGAAAAGAAGAGGAAAAGAACAGAGGAAGAGAAGGAAGAGAAGCAAGCCCAAGAGGAGGAGAAAGAACTGCAACCACTTCTCACCTACAAGCGAAAGAAAAGTGCTGATGATCATATTGCTGAAGATAAATCCTTGGAGCTACTGATAAAAAGAGGTGATGCCGAACACAGCAGATCAATGGACAACATCATTGATCAGCTGTTTAGGCAAGGCCATGACACCGATAAACTTGACTCTGAGATTCGACGATTAGAGATTGAAGAAATCCAGAATAGATGGGCAAGTTATGAAGTGTTAGAAAGAGAAAGACTTGAGATCATGATTAGATTTATTGCAAAATATCTTGGAAGAACAATGATCGAAATCAAAGCTTGGTCCAGGGACAGTATCTTGGCAATCACCACCAAGATCTGTTCGTCTGAAGCATATACTAAGGGACTTGTTATTGAAGCTTTGAATGAAGCGGGTGCTGGGAGCAGGACTGAGCTAGCCAAACAATCAAAAGCCACACTCACCTCAAGAATGCTAGAACAGCCTGTCAACATTCCCACACCAAAACCACCCAAATCACAACCCACCAAACCAACTCCCTTACCCTCAAAACCCATAGCCGATGATATACCCTTGAAGAAGAAGAGAAGGGTATTGAGGCTAGAAGATGATGAAGAAGATGATGAAGATAGGCTGCCACTCTCAGCTATGATTCAGTTGCCTAAGGCCACAAGTCACTCCTCAGCAATTACTCCTGAATTCCAAAGAAAAATGGTTAAAGTGAAGCTAGAAGAAGAAGAGCTTCATAAACAGCATGATGAGGAATTGCTGAAGAGAGTTGACAAAGCTTATGCGGCCACATCTTCTATCATCAATATGAAGAAGCAAGCCCTCAGACTTTACACTCTCAAGCATACCTTTCAATATCAAAAGGAAAGAGTGAGGATTTGGCCTGATCCCAGGGTCTCTCACAGAATTCATAAGAAAAACATACCTCAGAGATACATTGGCCAGGTGAAAAAGATCGTAGATGAAGTGATCTCTCTGGTCTTTGTAGTTTCACCCTGGAAATCCTAGAGGACTTCAAGAAAGCCTACAAAGCTAATCTAACCCCTCAGAAGATGCTGGAAAACAAAATAGTGAAAAAGGGGTTAGTTTACAAGAGGCTTGAGGAAGTCAGGAAAAATGAGCTCCAGTTGTTCCTAGAGGGTAATCACCGGATGAGTTCGCTTACAGAATAATAACAATTGTGGAGCTAAAGAATGGAAACGGCCAAATACCTGTCTGAGTATTATGGGCCTGAATCATTGTTTGAAGGAGGTGCTGAAGAGCTAACCATGGAGGAACAAATCACCTTCCTTGAGGCCTACACAAGAGTGTCGTACAGACTCATCATAGGGAAGTGAGTCTCATGGATGGGGGAACAGCTCAGTGTCCAAGTCCCCAATATAGAGTTCCCATCCATACCTTGCCAACCAAATCATCAGAGACTCATTTCCAGGCCAGTGCTTATATGGGTCATCTTCTCAACTGATCAAGAAGGAAAAAGATCAACCATTCTGCCAACAATAAGTGGGACCTCAATAAAGTTAAAGGTTTTGGCTGCATTGGTTCAGAGGGAGTTTGTTGGACCAAAAGAACCAATGAGCCGGATCAGAAAAACCTTTAAGTCCCACAGACGTCACAACAACTACTGAAGACCACAACAGCTGAAGACAACAGCTGATTACAAAGTCTGAAGACAAGTGCTGAAGACAAAGTCTGAAGACAAGTGCTGAAGACAAAGTCTGAAGACACAAGTGCTGAAGACCAAAGTATCAGACGTTGTCACAACAGCTGAAGAGGTCTTCTTCAGTAGTTGTGACGGTTTACCTTTCAGTAGTTTTATGTTTCATCTTTTCAGTAGTTTGACACAACAGCTGAAGAATACTTCTTCAGTTGTTGTGCTCATTAGTAGTTTTATATTTCTAGGTTCAGTAGTTTTGTAAAACGACTGAAGAGCTTGTTCTTCAGTCGTTGTAGTTTCAGTAGTTTCTAATCAGTAGTTTGATATTCTGTACTTAACACTCTGATATGTTCTCAGTAGTTGTGAACATTTCAGTAGTTTGTTAAGATTTAGTTATTTTTGTAATAGATCTGCCAGTTGTCACTTTCCGTGATAACAGCAGTGGTTGTTGCACTCTATATAAGGAGTAACAACCTATTGTAATAATGGGAATGATGTGAATGATTTGATCAGAAATAATCCATATCTATAAACATTCCTTGAATCAGAAATATATTCTCTCACTATAACCGTATGTGCTCTTAATGCATACAAGTATCGATTTCTTGCTACAATTTGTCTAATTCCTGTTCTTATTCCGCTGCTTTGAACTCTAATACATCAAACTTGTGATCGCTGATCCTGTCAGAAAGAAGTGTAGTACCAGCACTCCTGTCCTACCAAAGGATCCAAAGTTGAAGGGAGGGTTGATGATAAAGAGATAAGAACAAGAAACAACAACCCACAAGCTCCAAAAGACTAAGATTGCATGCATAAGTGTGGTCTGCAAAACCACATGGCTAAAGATTGTTACTACAATTATGCTAGCATACATTATGCAGAAAATGTTAGGAAGGAAGGAGTCATGGAAGGTTCTCATTTGGACCTTATCAAATGGTTCAAGTGATGAAAAAGGGAAAGCTGGTTTCCAAAGCAAAGTTGCTTTCGGAAGAAAATTCTTCTTCCAAAGGGAAAATGGCTTTGGAAGCTAAAGCTGTTAAAATTTCGAAAAACAGAAAGTTCCATTGAAACCATCCTAGAAGAAGACTGCTTTAAAAGAAAAGGTGGTGAAGGCCTCTTGCAAAAAGAAAGAAGCTTTGGAAGAATGCCATGTTGCATAAGCTTTAACAAGCACATCTTCCATGACCAACCAAAAGATGGATTGGAAGATCAAGAAAGATGTTGTAGCCTAAGCCTCTTATTCAAAGACATCCATTGAACCCCCATGCTTAACCGCTGGTTCAATTAAGTAACTATCATTGGAAGAACCCAAGACTAACAAGGCTTGGGTCTCCAATCAAAACTAATTATCTCATCTTGTGTGCAGGGACTTCTATATGACAAAAATAACAATGTTTGGATTGTGGATGCTCCAGGCACATAACAGGGAACAAATCTCTCCTTCAACAACTTAAACATTATGATGGAGGTCCTCTCCAGTTTGGTGGTGAGGCCGGAGGATATATTTCTAGCAGAGGTAGTATATCCAACAAAAAGTTAAAGGTTGACAAAGTCCACTTTGTCAAACAACTTGAACACAATATGTTAAGTGTTTCTTAATTCTGTGATCAAAAGAATCAAATGATTTTCACAGAACATGAGTGCATTATCCTCAAAACCAGGGATGAAAATTCCTCCGGAATTGGCACTTCTTAGATCTCCCAGGAAAAGGGATATGTATAAGCTGGATATGAACAACGCTTCCCCAATGGGTGAAGTTTCATGCTTTCTTTCCAAAGCTAATTGTAATGAGTCAACACTTTGGCATAAACGTATGTGTCATGTAAATTTTAAGACAAAGAATAAATTGGCTAAATATAACTTGGTACATGGTTTGCCTAAAAAAGAATTTTTCTGCAAAGATAACTGTGTTGCATGCTTGAAAGGGAAGCAACATACGGCATCTCACAAATCCAAAAGTGTTAACTCAATCACTACTCCATTACCTTTATTTCACATGGATCTATTTGGTCCCACAAGTATAATGAGCATTGGAAGAAAATTATAGTGCCTTGTGATAGTTAATGATTTTACGAGATTTACATGGGTATTCTTTTTAAGAACTAAAGATGCTGAAACATTAAAATCTTTTATTCTTAAAATAGAAAATCAAATTGATCGCAAGATTAAGATAATTAGAAGTGATCAAGGGATTGAGTTTAAGAACTTTGTTCTTGACTCATTCTGTAACTCAAAAGGGATTTCTAGACAATACAGTGCTCCCAGAATGCCTCAACAAAATGGTGTTGTTGAGAGGAGGAACAGGACACTTATTAAGGCTGCTCGAACTATGTTAGCTGATTCCAAACTACCTCTAACATTCTGGGCAGAGGCAATGAACACTACATGCTATGTGAGGAACATAGTTCTTGTAGTTAAGCCACATGGAAAAATCCCTTATGAGCTATGGAACAAGAGGCCATCGTTCATTGGCTTTCTAAGGTCCTTTTGCAGCTGATGTACCATACTTAACATAGACAATTTGGCAAAGTTTGCTAAAAAGTCAGATGATGCTATCTTTGTTGAATTCTCTTCAAGCTATAAAGCTTATAGAGTATACATCAAAAATCAACAATTATAGGAGTCATCCAATATAGTTGTTAATGAGCACACTCGTTGTGTTAGGGGGAATGGACCTGATCATATTTTTGATTAGAATTGTTTCCAGACTATTCTAAGCCATATTGTGAGAATATTTCAGTTGGAACAGGTGCTCAAAATGATGCTGAAGCTGATCAACTGTTTGAGCTATCCAGACCTCTTCCAAGTTCTCCAAGAGCTGTCACAAACCAAGCTTCCACTATAGGCAGATCTAACAGTATGACTATCTCAAGAGATATTGGAGCTTTGAATAGAATATGTATAGAGGTTAAAGCAACCAAAGTCTTTATTCATGCATGCTGCACAAGTACTCAAGAAGAATGCTTCGAAAGTTTCACACAAGCAACATAAATATTCTAAGTGTGAAATCTTTCGAAGCCAAAGATGAAGTCTTCCGAAGCTTCAGAGACAAAGTCTTCCGAAGCTCAACTCTTGAAGATAGATTTCTTCCGAAGACTTTTTACAACATGCTTTATCTGATGTACTTTTCAAAATGCTAGACCCTTTTCTGCTGCAACTCTGTAATGTCACCAGCTTACATGAGTTGGTGAAAAGGTCCATGCTTTTGGTAAGTGTACATTTAGGTCTTGAGTTTGTAACTTTCTACTTCATGTACTTTATCCTTTTTGTAATAGATAAGGATGTGAGCTACGGCATGTCATAGTCACAAAGTCAAAAAGGCAATATGCCTTTTTGACTCTACAATTGATTTTGTTTTGTGTCTAGTCAATTGTATCCAGCTGGCTTACATAGTATGGTTGGCTGTAGAATGTAGTATAAGTAACTCATTTTTTGTGTCTTGTACCTTTATTTTATGCTTTGTAACACTTGTAATAGAACATTGAGAAAGCAATATACTGCAATCTTGAAAACCATCTCCTTGTGTATCTTGCTCTTGTGTGCTGTCTCTTAATTACTTGTGTTCTTAGTCTCTTTACTTGTGGTTAACCCAGTTCACTATTTGATTAAGTTTAGTTACTCTCCTCATTGTGTTTTTGTGTTCTATTTGACGGCCCTTCAACGGTCCTTCATTTGGTATAAGAGCTTTTCAGGCTCTTGATATAAGATCTCGCCATCTCAAGATCCCTCACTCACACAAAGACTAAACTTTTCAAATGGCATCCATTTCCAAACTTGATATGGAAACTGGAACCATGAACAAGTCCCCACTGATCACTCTTGATGACTTTGACACCTGGTGCCTGAGAATGGAAGGTTTCATCAGGTCTCTAGACTCAAGAATGTGGGAGCCTATTGAGAATCGACCTTACATACCAAGCACCCCTTCTGCTACTGGTGGTGATATGATCCCCCAATGTCGTAAACTACTTTGATGAAGACAGGAAGAGAGTAGAAATTGATAGAAAAGCCATGACAGCCCTTCAGACTCTTCTTCCAACTCTATATACCGAGGTTTCAAGAAATGCAAAATAGCTAAGCAGCTGTGGGATGCATTGAAACTAATGTATGAGGGTTCCTTTGAAGCTAAGGAGAACAAGAAGGATCTCCTGAACCAGCAGTTTGAAAACTTCACCTTCAAAGGAAGTGAAACCATGACTCATCAATAGTTCAGGTATGTTGAGATTGTGGATACCCTTGTGGATGGAGGAATTCGTCTTGAGAACAGAGACATTGTAAGGAAGTTCATGTCCACACTTCCTAGGCAGTGGACACACTACTGTGTAGTGATCAAGAGGACTGAGAATCTCAAAACTCTCACTCTGACATAGTTATATGGGATTCCTAGTGGCTACCAGATGGAGATGAACATGCAAGGTTCATCTAGCAACTCCAACAATCAAATGGGTTTAGCCCTTCATGTGGTTGAAAGGGATAGCATAGAACCCCAACATCATCTCATATGCTACCCTAACAACTCACAAATGGTCCTTTCATCAACTTCCCAGAGACACCAAAGGAGAACTACACTCAAGGAAGCCCATTTCAAGAGACAAGCTCTTCCCAAGCTTTTGTGTCTTCTGATGAAAGTTATGGCAACTTTTTATTCACCCTTGAAGACAAGGACTGTATCCATCCAGATGATCTAGAGTACATGGAGATAGTCCAGCAGATGCTTCTTCTCACTCATAGAGCCAAGAAGTTCTACAAGCGGATTGGAAGGAAGTTTCCCAGCAGTGCAACTAGTGGAAAGTTTGCCTGGACAAATGCAAAGTCAAGTGTTACAACTGTAACTTGATAGGCCACTTTGCCAGGGAGTGCAAGGCACCTAGAACAAATGGTGGCCGAACACAGTCCAGACCCAACTACACTGATAAAGCTCCCCAGAATGAGAAGCCAAAGCAGCAGGCTGCTGTTGCTGTTGAAGATGGAGGCTTTGACTGGAGCTTTTAGGTGGAAGATGCTTCTCCAAACCAAGCATTGATGACAGAATATGATGAAGCCAAGGTATTGGAACATCTCTATACCCCTGAATGCATTGCTAAAGTTAATAGATACAGGTCTATTACTTGGAAATGAGATTTGATCTTGAGTCATTAAAAATTTTAAAAGCTGATTTTAGAAAGTCTGAAAATGATTATACACTGAAGATAAAGGACATAGAGAAAACTATTTCAGCTCTAAAACATGAGCATATAGATTTTAGGACTCAAATCAAGGATCTCATAACCAAGCTGACTGAGTGCCAGGTTGTGCTTGTGATTAGCAAAGCCAGGGCAAATAATTGTGTTCTTAAAGAAGAGACCTTCAAGAACATGATATCCTCATCCCTGCACAACAAAGTGTGCTATGAGAACAAACAGGGACTAGGATCAAATGATATAGCTCCTCCACACACAATCTTCTCTCTAAGATCATCTAGGTGTGGAACTTGTGAAGATGAGCTTCCTCTCATAGATTCTTTGAGTGAAGAGGATGAAGAAGTGATAGTGAAGAATTCCTCTGAGAAGAGTGAAGTGGAGGATTCTAAGAAGGCCCACTATCCTTCTAAGGAGAAGAAAAAGACTATGATGACCAAGTCAATGACGAAGAACTTGATCAAAAATAGCAAAAGAAAATCAAGGAAAGCTCAAGAGATCATGGCTACTTTTGACTCCAAGTAGAAACAAGTTTTTATCTCTTTAGGGTTTGAAGTGGTAAAGACTGAAGACATCAACCTTAACTCTTCTGCTAAGAGTTGTAGTTCATGTTCAAATCATCTCAGTATCAAGAAGAAGACAGATCGCTGAGTACCACTGCTTCACAGCCTGGACCATCAAACTCCAAGAATAGTCCCCAGCCTAAAAGGACTGCCTCAGCATCTGCAAAGATGAGGGTGAAGAAGGATGTGACCAAAGTCAGTCTTGTTCCGAGAAGGTTCTTGGGAAGAAGAAAATGGAGTGTGTTATGTGTTAAAGTACTGCTCATCTTGCTAAGGATTGTCCATACAATCCAATGAGTACTCTTCACATGATCAAATCAAAGACTTCCAAGAGTTCTAGTAATATTCAAGCTTCGGAAGGAAAATCTGTTTCCTATAGAAGCTGCAAAACCAAGAAGTAGGCAAGTGGAAAATTGCCTTCGGATGAAAATTTCGTCTCGAAAGGAAGGAATACTTCCGAAGCACTAAAATCTGCTGCAGTGTTAGCAGAATCTTCCGAAGTTCCGGTCATCAAAACTTCCGAAGTATCAAAACCTTCCGAAGTGTTGAAGGTCAAGTCCAGACTCCAAAGGTGGTGTGGAAGTCTAAGAAAGACCAAGTGACTGAGAATTTTCCCTCACAATAACTCAAGATCCTCCAAGCATAAGCAAAGGATCTATTACTGTTGCATTACCTTCTGTTTCACTTAGTGAGCCCAAGACAAGTAAGGTTTGGGTTTCCAAATGTAACTAATCATTTTTCTTTGTGCAGGGATAGCTCAAGACAAACAAAAATCTCTTGATCATTGACAGTGGCTGTTCCAGGCACATGACATGCAATAGGTCACTACTCCAGAACTTTGAAAGGATTGATGGAGGGCCAGTTGCCTTTGGAGGAAATGAAGGCGGCCACAAATGGTAAGCTCAACATTGAAAAGGTAAACTTTATCAGGGAGCTTGGTACAGTCTTCTGAGTGTTTCCCAATTTTGTGATCAGAGTCATAATATGCTCTTACTAAGCATGAGTGCTTGTTCTCAAGCCTGGGGTGGTCATTCCTCATGGGCATATTCTGTTTAGAGCCCCCAGGAAAGGGAACATGTACAAGAAGGATTTGCAAGAAACATCTCCCTCTAGAGAAGTTTCATGCTTTCTGTCTAAAGTTAATAGTGATGAGTCTTTCCTATGGCATAAAAGAATGTGCTATGTAAACTTTAAGAACATGAATAAACTGATTAAGAATGATTTGGTAACCAGAAAGCCAAAGAAATAGTTTAGAAGTGATGACCATTGTGTTGCATGCCTGAAAGGGAAGCAACACAAGGTATCTCACAGGACTCAGGAAAGGAACTCTATCACTACTCCCCTACACTTGTTACATATGGATCTCTTTGGCCCCACCAGTGTAATGAGTCTAGGAAGGACCTCTTATTGTTTGGTGATCACAAATGACTTCACAAGATTCACTTGGGTCTTCTTCCTTAGAACTAAGGATGAGACTCCTGAGATTTTAAAAAGTTTCACTTTGAAGATTAAGAATCAATCTGATCACAAGGTCAAAATCATAAGATGTGATCAGGGAACTGAATTCAAGAACCAAATCCTTGATACATCTTTTGATAAAAAAAGGTATTACAAGACAATACAGTGCTCCTAGGACTCCTTAGGAAAATGGTGTTGCTGAGAGGACATTCAGGACACTGATTGAAGCTGTAAGAACCATGTTGTCTGACTCTAAGCTGCCCATCACCTTCTGGGCAGAGGCAGTCAGCACTACCTGCTATGTGTAGAACATAGTTTTAGTCGTTAAGACTCATGGAAAGACTCCTTATGAACTTTGGCATAAGAGGAAACCTTTCATTGGTTTTCTCAGGTCATTTGGTTGTCGTTGCACCATCTTGAAAACCAATGATCAAATTCCAAATTTGCTGAGAAATCAGATGATGGAAATTTATTCGATACTCTTCCCAAGCTAAGGCTTACAAGTGTACAATCTCAGAACTAGAATTGTTAAGGAGTCAGCTAATATGATTTTCAATGAACACGCACCTAATGTGGCTAGTTCTGGTCCCGATTGGCTATTTAATCATGATTTAGTTACCAACTGTTTTTAACAAATCTTGTGAAACTGTTTCAGGATCTATAGAAAACTAAACACATGTGATCCAATTCCAAGATTTGAGCTGATAAGACCTTCAAATAATGCCTATTCAGATCCAGTTGGAACTACTTCTACAAATGAAGTTTCTATCAGCACCACAATAACGCATCTTCAGCTGATTTGAGCTGGTATGCCTTCAAATTCTAGCTTAAAGGCTCCATAACCAGACAAAGATACTTCAAATGTAGAAGAAAATAATGGTAGTGGTGATAGTGATCAAGACTTTCTTGATGCTGATAATCACTCCATAGATGACAACATCAATGATGTCACACACTCTTGGGATCAAGTTTCTCTTGATAAGTGTACGGATGTGGTGGGAAAAACATCTATGCTAGATCTAAATTTCGCTAACTTAGATCTTTCTCACCAACTTGCTATGATCCATCACTAAGGATCCACAAGTCTCATCCCACTTCAAACATCATTAGAGATGTTTTATTAGGGCTAAGAACAAGACGACAAACCCATAGAGTAATTGATTGTCTTCACTCTTGTTTCTTGTCCTAGATAGAGCCAAAAATAGTTGATAAGGCTCTAAAGGATGGAAGTTGGGTTGAAGCATTGCAAGAGGAGCTGCTTCAATTCAAAAGACAGAAAGTTTGGAACCTATGTCCTCTTCCTCATGGAAAGACTACCATTGGAACTAAATGGGTGTTTAGGACCAAGAAGGATGATAGAGGCTTTATTATCAGGAATAAAGCTAGACTAGTTGTTCAAAGATATCCACAAGAAGAAGGGATTGACTACACTGATGTCTTTGCTCCTATAGCAAGACTGGAAGCTGTTAGGATAATCCTGGCATTTGCTACATCCAATAACTTCAAGGTCTTTCAACTTGATGTAAAGTGTGCTTTTCTTTATGGAGTGATTGATGAAAGGTGTATGTCAAACAACCACCTGGTTTTGTAGATCCTGATCATCCTGATTATCTTTGCAAGCTTGACAAAGCTCTCTATGGGCTGCATCAGGCACCCAAGATGTGGTATGAGACTCTATCTCAGTATCTTTGCAAACATGGATATAGGAGAGGTACTATAGATGGAACTCTCCTCATCAAAAGACAGGGAAATGACATATTGTTAGTTCAAGTATATTTGGATGACATTATCTTTGGTTCAACTTATCCAAAGCTCTGCAAAGACTTTTAGAAGTTGATGAAGGACATATTTGAAATGAGTGCCATGGAGGAACTCAATTGTTTTCTGGGAATTCAACTGAAGCAGGTTGAAGATGGCATCTTCATTAGTTAGTCACAATATGTTCAACATGACTGATTGTAAGATTCGTAAGACACCCATAACTAGAAACCACTCCCTTGGACCTGATCTTGAGGGGGAGAGTGTAGATAAACACTTATACAGGGCTATGATTGGGCCGTTTATGTATCTTACAGCTAGTAGACCTGATATTATGTTTCCCACTTGCATCTTTGCAAGATATCAAGCCAACCCTAAGATGTCTCACCTTATCACTGTCAAAAGGATTCTAAGATACCTTAAAGGTGCTTCAACACTTAGTTTATGGTATCCTAAAAATCCTGACTTCAATCTGTATGCTTATACAAATAGTGATTATGGTGGCTGCAAC
This sequence comes from Flaveria trinervia, assembly GCA_025506515.1. Taxonomy (NCBI): domain Eukaryota; kingdom Viridiplantae; phylum Streptophyta; class Magnoliopsida; order Asterales; family Asteraceae; genus Flaveria; species Flaveria trinervia. Next base: position 66,906,901 of record CM046451.1, on the reverse strand, counting down.
ATGACTGCAAAGCCTACATATGGGGGATGTCAGTTTCTTGGTGGAAGGGTTGCCTCATGGCAATGCAAGAAACAATCCTGTGTCTCTACATCAACTGCTGAAGCTGAATACATTGCTGCTGCAAGCTGCTGTGCTCAAGTGTATTGGATTCAGAATCAGATGCTAGACTATGGGTTAAACTTTAAAGAGACTCCCATTCATATTAAAAACAATAGTGCTATGTCAATTACAGAGAACCCTGTGCAACACTCAAGGACAAAACACATCAACATCAGCTATCATTTAATAAGTGATAACTATGAAAATGGATTAATTAACTAGTCAAAGTTCACACAGACGAACAATATGCTAATTTGTTTACAAAGACTTTTGATGTACAAAAATTTAAATATCTAATATCAGCTATTGGGATGATCAACTTTGAGTAGGTTTTTCTTAAAACTAATTCTTATTATTTCTTAAAATATGTGTGTCATAAGTTGTCTAGTTTATCACATTCATAAGCTCTTGTGTTCTTTGGATGAAAAACTTTTTGAAGACTTTCCTTAGAATTATGAAAATTTTGAACCTCCTGAAGTTATGTTTTTAACTTCGGAAGAAACTTATGCCTTAAAATAACTAACTGCCCAAGTATTTTACCTTCGGAAAAAATTTCTAAAATATCTTCCGAAGCATAAGATCTCCTTTGGCACTTATATGTTTTCAAGGACCATTTTCTTCCGAAGTAAATTAACTCTCAGAAGTTTTGTTCTTTTGAACAAAACTCTCAAGTCTTAATTTTCTTCTAAAGACAAAATTCTCATAATACTTAGGAAATTCTTCCGACATCATTTTAGCTTCAGAAGGATTTTCATTAACATTTTTGAAGATAAACTACTTTTTCTGAAATCCTTTTTCACATATAAACCCAACGGTTTTTTCAGCAAAAGTAAACTACTTTTTCAGAGGTGGGACCGATATTCGGATTTCAAAGTTTATCCTTTTCCATTTTAGTTTATCTGAAATCCTTTTTCACATATAAACCCAACGGTTTCCCCCCTCTTCTATCATCTACTTCTTTCCTCCAAACCAAATTCCCAAATTTCTCTCTGAAATTTCTTTCTTTCATCTTTCTACATCCCTAAGCTCTCTCAAAAATGGCCAACCCTCAACGTTGAAATGACCCAACTTTACCATGAAGTTACCTAGGCAAGACAACCAGCTTGCTTTGTTAAGCTCTGAGAAAGATCCTTATATCTCAGGGGTGTGCTGTTTCTTAGCCCTGTCAAACTACTTCACCTCCCTCACCATTGATCCTTCACTCTATGAGGATCATCTGCTAGAATTATGAAAGACCTGCCAAGAGGTCGTAATGGATGGGGAGAAGGCACTGTCTGCCACAGTGTAGGGGAGAATAGTCTTCATCATTCCGGCCATCATAAACAGACATCTTTAGCTGGATGATGAAGAAGGTGAGGTGTTCTTCCCAAAGGAAGTTGGTAATCATTCCATTGAACAAATGGGTTATGAGGGAGACTACTCTTTCAAGACCTTCAGGAAAGGAAACACCTCATCCCAATGGAAATTCCTGCTCCATGTGGTTATCCACAGCTCATCAAACAAGCATGGTGGATGGGACCAGAATCATAAGGATCTCTCCTTCATTATCCATGCAATGGTTTAGGGGGTCAACTGTAGGTATTCTCAATTTGTTTATACTAATCTGCTTGCAAATATGGACTCCTTAGAATAATACATGTTTCCTACATATGTCCAGTACATTCTTAACTCTGAACTGGGCTCATAGTTAAAGGGAACAGGTAACAATCTTAAACTTGGACAGATGAAGCCTGTCATCTTTAAAATTCTAACAAAGCCCACTGTTGACTTCTCTGGGGTAGAAACTGCCCTGGCCCTAAAATTGTTATACCTCATTGCTCAAGGTGACAATCTAGTAGCACCAGCTAGTGTTGAATCCACACCTTCTACATCCCAACCACCTAAAGAGCCTCAAATCACCCTCACCTACAAAAGAAAATACAAACAAACCCCTACTTAGGCTATTCAGTCTATGCAGGCTCCTATACACTCACCCATACAGGAAGAAGTAAAGACTAGAGCTCTTACTTCTCCTGAGGAACAAACACTCTTATCTCTTCAAGGATCAGTGCTGAGGTTCCTCATGCTCAGCCTGATGAGCTTATAAGCCAAACTGCCTTAAGCCATCACTTTGAGTCTCAACACTCAAGAGATCAACCTTCAGGGGACAAGTACCATCCCTAACCTTTAGAACTCAACCAACCAATCCCCAACCTTGACATCTACACTAATGAAGATCTAGATTTTAGTGAGTACCATGATTCTCTATTCTTTTCCCCTACTCAAAGAGAGATAAGTGCTTCTCAGGCTCTTATTTATAATCCACATCAGTCACCTACTACTGAGGTGGACACTCTGAACCTGTTCAGGATTTCCATATGGAAGATGCGCTCACCTTTGAAAGTGATTACATCATTAAGACCTCAAGCATGGCAACTCAGCCCACTGACATCTCAATTGAGATTGCCAACGAGTAGAGGAAATCCAGCAGCAATGAACCTGAAGCTGGTGGTGGGAGTGAGGACTCTGGTCCAATCATCTCATCCCCCAATGATTCTTCTGATGAAGATGAGGAGAATTTAAGACGAAAGGTGCAAAAACTAACTCAAACATGCACCTATTTAGTCTCCAAGGTAGTCACCTTGAATCTCAAGTGACTACCTTGCAGAGCAGGGTCAATGATCAAGCAACTTGAGATTTCATATCTTAAGGAAAAACTAGCTAGGAGACCTTTAAGAAGAGCTCAAACAGGAACACAAGAACTTGTGGATGTGATTGACCTAACTCCTAGCTCACCTATGCAAGTGGGTGATGCTACCAAAAAGGGGAGAAAGTCATTACAATCACAGAACCTGGGAGTTCTTCAGAGAGAATGGACACTGAGGACTCACATCCTCACTTCCAATTGTACATTCTCAGCAACCTCCTCAAGTTCACATTGATATGGACTACATAGACTTCTTCATACAGAGTCTGTTTGAGGAAGAGATTCCAAGGGCTATGGCATCTCCATCATCTTCCAATCATATCATTGGGTGGTGGTATGAATGTAATAGGAGAGCCTAATCTTCATTAGAGTTCAAGGGCAGCAGGAGATCTTCAACTTTCAAACCTTGATCTTTTATGACAGTCTGGATTTAGTCAGGATGCCACTTGTCAATCCAAGCCAATGAAGACAAGCTGACAAGTTGGCTCAAAGAATCCAAGATTGGATCACTACAAAGTTCAGCCTTAGAAGAAGATTATGGCAATCAGACAATGTCATCAGTCAACTGGATGTTGAGGTAGACCCTGAGATTAGATTCATAGGGGAAACCTTGACTAAAGGCCCAATGATAGAACCTGAGAGCCCTTTTTATCACCACCAACTACTGTAGAGATCAATTCCTTTTTGAGATACTGCTAGTGAAGGTGCTTTTGAACCTCTCTCTGGCTAAAGCTTTGAAGCTACACCAAGCAATGAAGGCCAAATCTCTCTCCACCTTGAGTCACAAAGGTTTGTGAGTGAAGGGAAAAGAAAAATGACATCTAGGTGATTGAGGAGGAGAAGAGAGAGAGGAAAAGGAAGCTGAGGGGAGAATGTTCCTCTTCTGAGTCTTCAAGACTCATGGAGTCGGCTATCAGGGTTGCCCCCAGACCAGATACTCAAAATGATAAGTTAAGGGCAGTCAGGATAAACTACTTGTAGACAAGGAACTATCACACAGACAATGTCATTTCTCTCCCTTTGGAGGAGCTAAATGAACTGGTTGACCTGGAAAGGTCAAGTGAGAAGAAAGAGGTAGAAGATGCAGAGCTACTAGTAAAAATCAAAGAAGACAGAAGAAAGAAAAGACTATACAAGCATGTGCCTACTCTCTCCCCAGTTCAAGAAAGTCCTGAAAATGAGGATGTGGTTCAACAAGAACCTCATTTAGATTAAGAAGAATAAAGGATCAAGATAATCAACTACCTGAGTGCCACTCTCTCCATCAGGCAGAAGCACTTCTTCCCTTATCCTTGACTATATTGAGTTTGAGTATCTCAAACAACTTGAACTTGAGATAGGTAAGGAAAGAAAGATAACCAAAAAGAAGCTAAGGGAAGAAGCTGCTAAGTCAAGAGCCATCATCTAGAAGAGTATTAAGAAGTTTGCAGACAGACAGAGGATGATGAGCTTCTTAAAGCTGTATGGATTCTCTTGAAGGAGACTTGGCCCCATGTCTCTATCCAATATGGATGAGCATATCAGGGTTATCAATGAGAAGATAAAGAGTGGAGAGGTGGTTGACTTACATTCCCTTCAAGTCAAGCTCCACCTGAAGTGGAGGTTAAGATTGAATAACCAGCGACAACATAACCTCGACCTCCTACTGAATCACAACAAGCTTCATCTTCTGATCCATTGGAGGGTCAACCTCACTCTCAATTTGAACCTGTGAGAGTAAAAGACCCAACTAAGAAAGACAATGAAGATCAATCTGGTATTGCAGGCCAGTCTTCTCAGTTACAAGTTGTAAAGAGAAAGAAATGGATGGCTTCAAAACCAAAGCCAAAGAAAAAGAAGACTACATCCTTTTTTGAACCTCAGGATGAGTCCGAACATCCTGAGGATGGCAGCCAGGGGATGTTCCATCATCTCCCATTCTAATAGCTCCTCTAGCATCAGAAAAACCATCTTGTCCTTGACATACACTACAAATCTAGAAAAGTGGCATGTTATCAAAGATCATGGCATTGAGAATGTCTACACTTGGCAAGACATGTTTCAGTTGCTTCTGCATGATCTCTTTGACATGTGAAGATACTTTGATAGTCTGAAGGATCCAGATCATCTTATGAAGAAAGGGCTGGTTATTATCCTCTTGAGGACTGTTGATATCTGAAGTCTTTAAGTGTTTTGGTAGCATCAGCCCAGGGGGAGTTTGTAGAGAATATGTATAGAGGTTGAAACAACCAAAGTCTTTCTACATGCATGCTACACAAGGACTGAAGAAGAATGCTTCGGAAGTTTCACACAAGCAACATAAATATTCTATTCGGAAGTTTCACACGAGCAACATAAATATTCTAAGTGTGAAATCATCCGAAGCCAAGACCAATATCTTCCGAAGCCAAAGATGAGGTCTTCTAAAGCTTCGAAGACAAATCTTCCAAAGCTCACCCTTGAACACAGATTTCTTCCGAAGACTTTTAACAACATGCTTTATGTGATGTACTTTTCATAAAGCTGGCCCCTTTCTTCTGCAACTTTGTAAGTCCCAACTTACATGAGTTGGTGAAAAGGTCCATGCTTTGGTAACTAACATTAAGGTCTTGAGTTTGTAACTTTCTACTTCACTTACTTATATCCTTTTTGTAATGATAAGGATGTGAGCTATGGCAGTCATAGTCACAAGCCAAAAGGCAACTTGCCTTTTTTGCTCTACATTTATTTTGTTTTGTGTGTAGTCAATTGTACCTTAGCTGGCTTTCATATTGACCGGCTGTAGGTGTAGTATAATTATTCATGTTCTTGTAACTTTATTTTAGCTTTGTACACTTTGTATAGAACATTGAGAAAGCCAATATACTTGAATCTTGAAACCATCTCTTGTGTACTTGCTTTGTGTTCTACCTTTTAATTACTTGTGTTCTTATTTCTTTACTTATGGTTAATCCAGTTCACTATTGTGATTGAGTTTAGTTACTTTTCCTCTTTGTGTTGGTTGTGTTGTGTTTGACCACCTTTAAACGCCCGCAAGCTTCAACCAGTAACTAACTTGGTGATCCTGATAGTTCATGAGGTGAGCTTGTACAACCCAAGCTGATGAAGTTCATCTTGAAGGAACATGAAACTTTTATGTTGCTTCACAGCTGACAGGATCAGTGATCACAAGTTTGATGTATCAGAATATAACGCAGCGGAATACAAACACGAATTAGACAAATTGTAGCAAGCTAACAATATATTTGAGCATTAAGATCGCATACGTTATGGGAGAGTATTATTTCTGATTTCTGGAATGTTTATAGATGAAGAATATTTCTAATCGAATCAATCATTCATTCCATTCAATTCTCATTCTTCATTCATTACAATAGGTTGTCACTCCTTATATAGAGTGCAACAGTCACTGCTGTTATCACGGAAAGTGACAACTGGCAGATCCAATACAGAAATAACTAATTCTTAACAAACTACTGAAATGTTCACAACTACTGAGAACATATCAGCAAGTTAAGTACAAAATATAAAACTACTGAAACTACAACGACTGAAGAACAAGCTCTTCAGTCGTTTTACAAAACTACTGAAACAAGAAATAAAACTACTGATATCACAACTACTGAAGAAGTACTCTTCAGCAGTTGTGACAAACTACTGAGGCTTCAGTACTTGATCTTCAGACTTTGACCTTCAGGCGTTTCATCAGCTGATGACTTCAGTAGATATCATCAGCTGATGTCTTCAGTCTTTGTCTTCAGACTTTGTACATCAGTTGTTGATCTTCAGCACTTGTGAACTCTTCAGCTGTTGTACTTCAGTACTTTGGTCTTTCAGCTTCAGCACTTGTGTTCTTCAGCTGTTGTACTTCAGCACTTTGGTTCTTCAGCTGTTAAGGTCTTCAGCACTTGATCTTCAGCTGTTGAAGTCTTCAGCACTTGTCAAACTACTGATGAGGCTTTCAGCAGTTGTTGTGATACCGTGTGGGACTTAGAGGTTTTCTGATCTTGGCTCATTGGTTCTTTTGGTCCAACAAACTCCCCCTGAACCAATGCAGCCAAAACCTCTAACTTATTTATACTCCCACTTATTGATGGCAAAAATGTTGGTCTTTTTCCTTCTTGATCAGTAGAGAAGATGACCCATGTACGCTCCGGCCTGGGAAGAACCTCAAATATTTGTTTGGCAGAGTATGAATGGGAACTCTGTTTTGGGGAACTGGACACAGAGTTGTTATCCCATTCATGAGATTCACTTCCCCATAATGAGTCTGTACGACTCTCTTGTGTAGGCCTCAAGGAAGGTGATTTGTTCCTCCATGGTTAGCTCTTCAGCACCTCCTTCAAACAATGATTCCGGCCCATAATACTCAGACAGGTATTTGGCCTGTTTCCCATTCTTTAGCTCCACAGTTGTTATTATTCTGTAAGCAAACTCATCCGGGTGATTACCCTCTAGGAACAACTGGAGCTCATTTTTCCTGACTTCCTCAAGCCTCTTGTAAACTAACCCCTTTTCACTATTTTGTTTTCCAGCATCTTCTGAGGGTTAGATTAGCTTTGTAGGCCTTCTTGAAGTCTTCTAGGATTTCCCAGGGTGAAACTACAAAGACCAGAGAGATCACTTCATCTACGATCTTTTTCACCTGGCCAATGTATCTCCGAGGTATATTGTTCTTATGAATTCTGTGAGAGACCCTGGGATCAGGCCAAATCCTCACTCTTCCTTTTGATATTGAAAGGTATGCCTGAGAGTGTAAAGTCTGAGGGCTTGCTCCTTCATATTGATGATGGAATGTGGCTGCATAAGCTTTGTCAACTCTCTTCAGCAATTCCTCATCATGCTGTTTATGAAGCTCTTCTTCTTCTAGCTTCACTTTAACCATTTGTCTCTGACTTCAGGAGTAATTGCTGAGGAGTGACTTGTGGCCTTAGGCAACTGAATCACAGCTGATAGCGGCAGCCTGTCTTCATCATCTTCTTCATCTTCTTCTAGCCTCAATATCCTTCTCTTCTTCTTCAAGGTATATCATCGGCTATGGGTTTTGAGGGTAAGGGAGTTGGTTTGGTGGGTTTGTTTTGGGTGGTTTTGGTGTGGAATGTTGACAGGCTGTGCTAGCATCCTTGAGGTGAGTGTGGCTTTTGATTGCTTTGCTAGCTCAGTCCTGCTCCCAGCACCCACTTCATTCAAAGCTTCAATAACAAGCCCCTTAGTGTATGCTTCAGACGAACAATCTTGGTGGTGATTGCCAAGATACTGTCCCTGGACCAAGCTTTGATCTCATCATTGATCTTCCAAGATATTTTGCAATAAATCTTATCATGATTTCTAGCCTTTCTCTTTCTAACACTTCATAACTTGCCCATCTATTCTGGATTTCTTCAATCTCTAGTCGTCGAATCTCAGAGTCAAGTTTGTTGGTGTCATGACCTTGCCTGAACAGCTGATCAATGATGTTGTCCATTGATCTACTGTGTTCGGCATCAGCCTCTTTTATCAGTAGCTCCAAGGCTTTATCTTCAGCAATGTGCTCATCAGCACCTTTCTTTCGCTTGTAGGTGAGCATTGGTTGCTGTTCTTTCTCCTCCTTTTGGGCTTGCTTCGCTTCTTCTTTTCCTCGGATCTTTTCCTCTTCTGTTCTTTCACTGCAGGACTCTCCCCCTTTTTGGTTGCATTGGAGGAAGGGTTGAGACCGCAGAAAGAGTCTTGTGGACAGCAGCATCAACCAAGGGCTGTAATGTTGAGGAAAGCCTCTCATCAAGGGCTTTGATCACTATATCAGTGATTAGGGGGGTGATGAGAGGGAGGGAATTTTTGAGTGCAGCACCTATTTGCTCAGGAGGGTTCTGTTCCTGAGAAGTAGGGCCTGAAGCAGAGGCAGGTGGTTGATTTTGGGGTGGCTCTGTATTTGGGAAACCTTCAAGGGAAGGTGCCATCTGTGGGTGTATGAGGTGGCAGATGGACTTGCATCCTGAGACATCTTGGCCAGCAGCTCTTTGAGTCTGCTAACCTCATCCTCTAGAATGGTGTTTTGAGCAACTACATCGTAGAAGAAGCTCAGGTCATCATCAGTTGATACTGAATCACCTGACCTCCTGCTTAGAGCAGGATGTACATGCACTGGGTGTAGACCAGTTGGTGCATGTGCCCCTTGTGCTTGGTACTGGGGACTTCCAGCCTCAGGACAATGTCCATCATCAGCTGTTGCCTCTAGGGAGGTCTTAGCAATGTTACCAGCCTCACTCTGGTCATGTGCTGAGTCAGAGGAGGTGGCAGCCTCACTAGATATTCTAAGCTCCTTCTCTACACCAGGAGATAGAATTGGGAAACCCCTGTGCTGTGGGTTCTCAGGTGCACTGTGTTCCTCCCCCTCAATTGTAGAGGTATTCCCAGTAAAAGTGGTTTCTGGGGAGGGGGTGAGGAGTGCAATTGAGTCAGCACTTGAGCAACTATTAAAGTTGGGCTGTGAGGGGCGGTTGTTTGGGGTACGGGGGTAGAAGCAGTGTGCACCTGGGGTGGATGGTGCTCTTCAATGGCAATCTCCTCAAGTGAGGAAGATCCCAGATAAGTAGGTGCCCCTTGGGTTGCTGCAGGCTCCTGTTGAGAGGAAGCCTGAGCGGCTGTGGCTGGAGGAGTCATGGTATCCACTAGGGGGTTTGGACTAGTGGATATATCCTGCGTTTGTTGTGCAGGAGCATCCTCAGGGGACTCAATTCCCTGAGTAGCCATTTTGGGTTTCTTTTTGGTGGGTTTGGTGGGGACATTGGATTTGGAGGTGGTGGCTGTGGGTTCCAGCTGCGTGGGTTTTCGCAGCTTGGCAGCCAGTTTGAGTGTCCGGTCGGAGTTGTGCCGGGAGTATACTTCTGGCAAAACAGCCGTAGCAGGGACTCCCAAGCCAACAAGTCCCTCAGCATTAAGCTGGTCTATTATAATGGCCATTATGAACCGTGGATAGAGTATCCAACGGTTGGCAGTTAGTTTTTGAGCCATATCTTTGAGCTCTGAAAATATTAATTCTGAAAATTCAGTGGTTGTTGCTCAAGGATAGAATACATTACCTGCTGCCATTTGGTGGACATTTGATCCCAAGACGATGTCTTAGGGGCCAAACATACATTGACCATGTGAAAGATCAGGCGCTCAGCGTCATTAAAGTTTTTTTTCATGATGGTGGTGGCACTGAGATCACCTTGATATCCATGCTGAGCAAATGATAGATCTATGGTGCCCTTCGGATATCCAGCAGGAGAGGTAGCATCACTCAGTTGAAGAATTTTACGGATTGTTGCAGGAGTAATCACTACTTCTTTGTGTTGACGACTGACCGGAGGGATCGTGTGTTGCTCTCCTCAGTAGTAACATTAACGTTCATCCAAAATTGGTTCAAGGATTCGGTATGTAAACGGGGTTCAGAAGGAATGCCTTGTTGTATTGGGACTGAACCAAAGATCGATAGCAGTATCGAACTTAGTCCAGATCGGCGATTTTGTGAGGTAGGCAACACAGTTGTGTCGCGGTTTAATTTGCATAGACGCCATGGAAATTTTTTGGAGAGGAACGTTAGGTTTGAAGAAGATAAAGCATGGAGAGCTCAGGTTAAGGGTATTTATAGGGTACGGTGAGGAAACGACTGAAGGATGTGGTGTTAGTCATCAGTAGTTTTAAACGACCGTTGACATGGTATTATCCTTTCAGACGTTGAAACAGCTGAAGTCGCGGTGTTAGGCATCAGTAGTTTAGAAAACTACTGAAGACCGTGGTTTTGACTTCAGGTGATTGAAACAACTGAGGACATGGTGTTTGTCATCAGTAGTTATGAAACTACTGAAGACAGTGGTTTTGTCATCAGCTGTTGTAAACAACTGAAGACTTGGTATTGGTCATCAGTAGTTATAAAACTGCTGAAGACGTGGTTTTGCTTCAGTTGTTTAAAATGAAACAGCAGTGGTACAAACGACTGAGGAGAAAGTTCTCTTCAGCTGTTTTCGTCAATTCTTAGCTTTTCAGCTGTTTCAAACTGTCCTCAACACATTCATCAGTCTTTATGGCTGATTTCAGTTGTTTCATAGGACATCAGTACTTATCTGTTTTTACTGATTTCAGTAGTTATGACTGCATCAGTAGTTGTAACTACTTCAGTAGTTTAGAGCAGATGAAGTACTTCAGTACTTGTGAGAACTTTTAGCCTTCAGTAGTTATAAAAACTACTGAGGTTAAAAGAGCTCATCAGTACTTATATGTGACAGGCACTCATGATCATCAATATGAATTACTGAGATCATCAGTAGTTGTCACCTATTCTAGCTGCAGCATACCAAGCCTTAACACCAGGTTTTGGAAAGTTGAACTATCCAAAGGCTTAGTAAAAATGTCTGCAAGCTCATCAGCACTGGGCACAAACTTAGGATCAATCAGACCTTTTTCAAAACAATCCCTTATAAAATGATGTCTGATCTCTATATGTTTGGTCCTAGAGTGCTGGACTGGATTTTTGACAATGCAAAGAGCTGAAGCACTATCCATTAACAATGGAGTCTTAGTCTCTGTAATGCCATAATCCAAAAGTTGGTTTTGAAGCCAGAGTACCTGAGATGTACAGCTTGCAGCAGCAATGTACTCTGCTTCCGCAGTGGATGTAGCAACTGAGGTCTGTTTCTTGCTCTGCCAAGAAATCAAGCAGTTGCCTAGGAATTGACATCCACCAGAAGTTGATTTCCTGGTCAACTTACACCCTGCATAGTCACTGTCAGAAAAAGCAACTAATTTACCAGAATGTCTGGTAGAATACCATAAACCTAGAGATGGAGTGCCTTGCAGATATCTAAAGATCCTCTTGACTGCAATCAGATGAGACTCTTTAGGTGCAGCCTGAAATCTAGCACAAACACATGTAGCAAACATAATATCTGGTCTAGAAGCTGTTAAATACATCAAGGACCCAATCATACATCTGTAAAGTGTTTCATCAACCACTTTACCTTTCTGATCTGAGTCCAGTTGTGTGGTGCTGCTCATGGGAGTAGAACAGGGCTTACAGTTTTGTAAATCAAACTTTTGCAAAAGATCTTTTGTATATTTGGATTGATGAATAAAAATTCCATCAGCCTTTTGTTTGATTTGCAACCCCAGAAAGAACTGTAATTCTCCCATGGCACTCATTTCAAACTTCTGTTGCATCAACTTTGTAAAGGCATCACACAACTTTGGATCAGAGGATGCAAAAATGATATCATCTACATAAATTTGAACAAGTAGATTATGCTGCCCAGCTTTCTTAATAAATAAAGTCTTGTCATGGAGCCTCTAGTGAAATTTTTTTCCAGAAGAAAGTTTGATAATGTCTCATACCAGGCTCTTGGAGCTTGTTTTAACCCATAAAGAGCTTTATCAAGCTTATACACCCAATTAGGATGTTTATTGTCCTCAAAGCCTGGAGGTTGACATACATAAACCTCTTCTTTAACTTTTCCATACAAAAATGCACTTTTGACATCCATTTGAAAGACTTTAAGTTTTTGATAAGCAGCATAAGCTAAAAACAATCGAATTGCTTCCAGTCTGGCTACAGGGGCAAAGGTTTCATCATAATCAATACCTTCTTCTTGTGCAAACCCCTGAACAACCAGTCTGGCCTTGTTCTTAACAATAAGCCCATTTTCATCAGTTTTGTTCCTAAACACCCATTTAGTGCCTATTGCACACTTACCTGGAGGTAGAGGAACCAGTTCCCACACTTGCTGTTTCTTGAACTGAAGAAGCTCAAGCTGCATGGCATCAACCCATCCATTGTCCTTTAAAGCAATGTGATAATTCTTTGGCTCTTGCTGACTGATGAAGAGAGCATAGAAGCAGAAATTTGACAATTGACTTCTTGTTGATACTCCAGCAGTGATATCACCAATGATTTGAGACATGGGGTGATTCTTCAGATCTTGATACACAATGAGATCTGTGCAAGTGTTTGTAGCCGTTCAGCAGCAACAGATGGTGATGGTGAATCATTTCCTTGAAACCAATCAGTGGATGGTAATTCAAAGGAAGTTGAATTCGAAGAAATCTCATCAGCATTTGTTGTGGATGGTGCTACTGGCGCTACAGGAACATCAGGTCTAGTTGAATCAGGCAGCTGATCACTAAACCTGAAGAGGTGAGTACTGCAATCATCATCATCATCAGCAGTACCACCAGGTGGTGAACTGTTGACAGGAGCAACAGCAGGAGTTTGATAAGAACATATTGCAGTATGTCCAAATCAAATAACTCCACAGGACTTTGTGGAATCTTGTCCTTTGGAGATTCATTAAACTTAACATGTAGAGTTTCTTCAACCATCTTTGTTCTGCAGTTGAAGACTCTGTATGCTTTGCAAGTAGATGAATAACCAACAAAGTATCCTGCATCCACCTTAGGATCAAATTTGTGGAGTTGATCCTTTGTGTTGAGAATAAAACAGGGACACCCAAATGCTTTGAAAAATGAAATCAGAGGAGCCAAATGATGGAGAACTTCATATGGAGTCTTCATCAACCTCTGATTTACTAAAACTCTATTTTGCACATAACAAGCTGTGTTGACAGCTTCGGCCCAAAAGGTCAATGGCAAACCTGAGTCAGCCAGCATGGACCTTGCAGCTTCAATGAGAGTCCTGTTCTTTCTCTCCACTACTCCATTTTGTTCCGGAGTCCTTGGAATGCTGAACTGCCTTTTGATTCCCTTTGAGAGATAGAAGTCATCAAGTGTATGATTTCTGAACTCAGTTCCATTATCACTCCTAATACACTTGACTGGAAGGGAATACTGCTTCTCAATGTACAGCACAAAGTGGATAATCTTCTGAGCAGCCTCATCCTTTGAGTGTAGAAAGAAAGTCCATACAAATCTGGAGTAATCATCCACAATTACCAGACAGTATTTCTTCTTTGCCATGCTCATTACTCTCACAGGACCAAATAGATCCATATGCAGTAATTGCAAGCAGGCAGTGGACTTGGACACTTCAATAGGAGGAAATGAGACCTTGTGCTGTTTTCCTTTTAAACAAGCAGTGCAAGTTTCATCACAGTGGAACTCCTTTATTGGTAAGCCTCTGACTAAACTATTGTGGCTAAGCTGATTCATGTTTTTGAGATTAACATGACCAAGCCTCCTGTGCCATAGTTTAGATTCTTGAAAAGAGGCTTTGGAAAATAGGCAAGGATTGCCTTTGAGATCTATCTTCTTAGAGAGATCTAAGGCATACACTCTTCCTGTCCTGTTGGCTTTCAGGAGAGTGTGATCATCCAACACCTTGTCAATCAAGGGCAAAACTTTGGATGACAGAATCCTACAGTTTTGACTTGTGAAAAGGGCAACATGGCCTTTATCACACATTTGACTGACACTCAAGAGGTTGTACTTGAGATTTTCCACATGATTAACATCATCAAATTTGATTTCTCCATTGGAGACAAAGCCCTTACCGATGATGTAACCCCTAGCATCATTGCCAAAAGAGACAAATCCCTTCTTTCCTTGAGAGTAGTCATGAAGAAGAGAGATGTTCCCAGTCATGTGCATGATCCCCCACTGTCTACATACCAGATGCTATTTTGGCATGTTGAAGAACCCTGCAATAATAAACAATCAGTTAGTTTTAGAGACCCAAACCTTTTTGGTTTTGGGCCTGGTCTCATCAATAGATGGTAAACTAGCATGTTTATTTGTAACACAGCCTGAGAGGAAGAAGATGGTGCAGAAGAGGAGTCCTTTGGCTTAGACCTCCTTTTCTGTGGTTTCAACATAGGAGAATCTAGTTGGTTAACTCTACCCAACAGATGTTGTACCATCATCACCAGCTGTGTCTGATTTTGTGATAAAGCTTTCAGCTCATCAGACACATTGCTAGTGGAGTTAGATAAGGTCCTATGTTGCACCTTCTTCTTTTGAGCACCCTCAGCTGTCACCTGTTTAACTCCTTCCTTTTTGGATTGCTTTAAGGACTTAAGGGTTACAGGATTTGATGTTGCTGATACAAATGTGGTCTCAAACTCATTTTCATTTTTACCATTTTCTCATTAATTTCTTCTTCTTTTGTTGAGTTTGGAACCTCTTTTGTACCAACAATCATCTGTAAGATGATTGAACAAACCACATACTTCACATGGTTTCTTCTTCATCTTAGGTTGATCATCAACTAAAGATGGTGAAGCAACAGAAGACTTGTTCTTCAATGCTTTGGAAGCATTGGTTGCTTTCTTGACAGCATCTTTAGTAGTCTTCAAACTCTTTCTACTGCCAGTTTTCTTCTCTTCAGTACTGACAGCAGTTGAAGTTTGAACTTCAGGAGTTGAATCCTGCTCTCCAGTCCTTTCAGGACCTTCAGGATTGACTCCTGAGTTGATCAACTTATTGATCATGTGAATGTCAGCATTTGGACCATCAACATCAGCTGATAGGTTCAAAGAGGACTTGATACTGACTGCTACTTCTGATTGTGCTGTATCAGAAGGTAGATCACATGACTTGATGGATTGGTTATCACTCTCACCATCAGATTCTACCTCTGCTCTTGGGGTAAAATCTGTAGGTGGAGCAGTGTGATTGTAACCAATTCCAAACTTCACATTTGAAGCAGATTGCTTACTAAGAAGCATTTCAAAACCTTTGCATGATTGTACCCATCTATCACACTCGACCTGGGTAACTGCAAGGGTTTCTTTGAGATCTTTGTACTTCTCTAAAAGTACATCTTCTCTAGCCTTATCATCAATTATTTTGCAATTCAGTTTATAAACCTCATCATTTTTCTTTGAGCACAAACTCAAACTCAGCTTTGTTTTTGGAAATTACTTGTTCTAGCTCAATGTTCTTATTAATTAAAGCTACATTTGCTTCTCTAATGGAAGCAAATGCTGCTATGCATTGTTCAGAACATAATTTGGCTTTTGCCTCAGAGGATACCTGTGATACCTGAGGTGTAGAGGCATTGGAAGATGAAGTATCAGCAGACTCCAAAGCCATAAGAGCTAGATTCCCAAAGGGACTGTCACCACCATGTTGACCAGCACCTGAGAACAGTTGATCATGACCAGACAAGTCATCTGGTAAACTGCTCCAGTCAACAACTCCTGGGGTGAAGAAGCTGTGTTGTTGAGATGAAGGTTGTTGATGAGATAGGGAAGGCTGAGGTTCTGGTAATGCATGAGGTTGTGGTGTCATAGGAACTTGAACTTGACTTGACTGTGGCATGTAATAACAAGGGTACTGATAAGGCATTTGACCCTGAGGAACAAAATATGCCGGAGATTGTTGTTGAGGATGATGACTAGATGTGACAGGATGTTGCCCTCTGTTTTGTTGACTGTTGCCAGGAAAAGTCACAAAGGGTGCAGTAGAGTTTGATCCAGTTGATCTACACTCTCTTGCAAAGTGTCCAAGCCGTTGGCATTTGTGACACCTCAACTTGCTCTTGTCAAAACCAACTTTGGTTTTGCCAGAGAGTCCTGGGAATTTTCTTCCAGTTCTTTTGTAGAACTTCTGAGATCTGATATTTATCAAGGCCATTTGGCTCAAAATATCCATCTCTTCTAAGTCATCATCAGCAATCCCCTTGAGATCATCCATAATGAAACATAAATTGTCATTATTACCTCCAGTAAACTGACCATCAACACTTACAAATGCAGAATTAGAAGTGCTCGAAGAGAAATTAATATGCTCATCATACTGGCATTCAGATGCAGCATATTCTGACTCATGACCCACCAAGGCAGTGTTGCCTTGTATAAAGTCTTCAGTGAGCTTTCCAGATGAAGACAGCTTTCTCTTCTGTTCTATCTCTCTCTCAAAAGTGAGCAATTTCCCATGGAGTTGGGTGAGAGATAGTTTGTCCAAACTTGCACTGGAGCGTAGGACAAGTATATGTGTCCCATCTCTCAGGCAGTGATCTGAGAAATCTGTTATTCATCTGAATATTGGTGTATTCAAGTTTGACCATTTTTAGTTCAGAGATCAAACAAGAAAACCGTTCATATTGTTGAGTCAGTGTCTCACCCTTTCTATGAGAGAATGTCTCATATTGTTGGGCAAGAATTTCTCTATTATTTGCCAAGACCTCATCTGTTCCTCCAAATTGTTCTTTCAAAGCAATCCAGAGGTCATGGGCAGTTTCATGATGCATTAGCCCAGAATAGATTTCATTGGGCAAAGCCATGGCCAGAATTCCATGGGCTTTTGCATCAATCTCAAGCAACTTTTTATCCTCATCTGAGTATTGCTCCCTCCTCTTCGGAACCATTTGATTGGTTTCCGGGTTATTCACCATAGGCTTGTGTGGACCATGTACCACAGATGTCCAACCCCTGCGCTGTTAACAGACAGGTGATGGAGCATACGTCTTTGCCATATGTTATACTCATTCCTAACCAGCATAGGAGGCTTGGTTGAGGAACCAGTATTGTGAGGATCATTGGAGGGAGTGGTCATTTTCAGTTCAAAAACAGTTTAGTTCAAGTTTAAAAAGAAGTTTTAGACAAACCACAACAAACTCAATGAGAACCAAGAAAAGATCTCAGGATGAATGAGCAGAAATACAGAAAAATTCAATCTCTATAACCGTTTCTTGCAAAAACAAAAGCTAATTCAATCAAACTTGGATCTTGAATAGCAGTTTCAATGATCAATTATTAGATCGATCAATGATTAACCTGCTCTGATACCATTTGACAGGATCAGTGATCACAAGTTTGATGTATCAGAATATAAACACAGCGGAATACAACACGAATTAGACAAATTGTAGCAAGCAACAATATGTGAGCATTAAGATCGCATACAGTTATAGGGAGAGTATGTATTTCTGATTTCTAGGAATGTTTATAGATGAGAATATTTCTAATCGAATCAATCATTCATTCCATTCAATTCTCATTTCATTCATTCATTACAATAGGTTGTCACTCCTTATATAGAGTGCAACAGTCACTGCTGTTATCACGGAAAGTGACAACTGGCAGATCCAATACAGAAATAACTAATTCTTAACAAACTACTGAAATGTTCACAACTACTGAGAACATATCAGCAAGTTAAGTACAAAATAAAAACTACTGAAACTACAACGACTGAAGAACAAGCTCTTCAGTCGTTTTACAAAACTACTGAAACAAAGAAAATAAAACTACTGATATCACAACTACTGAAGAAGTACTCTTCAGCAGTTGTGACAAACTACTGAGGCTTCAGTACTTGATCTTCAGACTTTGACCTTCAGGCGTTTCATCAGCTGATGACTTCAGTAGATATCATCAGCTGATGTCTTCAGTCTTTGTCTTCAGACTTGTACATCAGTTGTTGATCTTCAGCACTTGTGAACTCTTCAGCTGTTGTACTTCAGTACTTTGGTCTTTCAGCTTCAGCACTTGTGTTCTTCAGCTGTTGTACTTCAGCACTTTGGTTCTTCAGTGTTAAGGTCTTCAGCACTTGATCTTCAGCTGTTGAAGTCTTCAGCACTTGTCAAACTACTGATGAGGCTTTCAGCAGTTGTTGTGATACCGTGTGGGACTTAGAGGTTTTCTGATCTTGGCTCATTGGTTCTTTTGGTCCAACAACACCAACATTGATGATTTTTCTCATTCATCCATCAGTTCGTATTGAATGAGGTGAAACATAGTCGACAGAGTGTTTGCCAGTTCTTGGGCAGAATATGTCCACTCTGGATCTACATTCACTTAGGTGTTCAGTTCCTAAACAAATGATGTTTCTCTTCATTCAATCAGTCCCTTATTAATCTTGAATTGGTAATATTCATATGATGAATATAAAGCAAAAGTTTCCTGCCAAGTTCATAGGTATTGGGATTCAATATGGACTTACCGCATCTTCAAAAATATTACTACATGGAATCTTAACTGATTGATTATAGTAATTTTGAGGTAAAGGCAAACATATTTGGTATCCTCTTACCTGGATACATATTGGGTCTTGATATTTACCGAATATTATACTTTGACTTAGCTCTTTTCGCTATTCTGAAACATGGCATACATAAGTCTGAGTTCAAGAATGATATAAGGATTGTGAGAGACGTATGTTCCAAGATGGGATTTTTCCTTCTTTCCCCTCATATCTTTAGTGTACGATGTCTAAGGCCTGATAAAGTTAATCAATGGAGAATGGTCACTCTATGTCTCAGATTTAACATGACATTTGTGACAAAAGGATAGATGATTGATTAACCTAAAACATTTCAAGTATGTACTAAAGGAGATAATGTATGGAATGGCACTTATCATACGTATTAACGGTATAAAACATTGTTAGGTGGTATTTACTGCTTGCACAATCTTCTATAATCTTGTGCAGTGCGAGATTGTTGGATCTTGTATGCCCAAACACATTAAAGTTGATTGGTTAGTACGTTATGATCCAAGTCGTTTCATACCCAATAACAAGCTACACAAACACCAAAAATGTTTTATTTGTTGATAGATCATACAAATAAACATGACACCAATTTAGAAAATGGGTTTTCTAAAACATTGCTTTGTAATAGAACAATATTATATGGATAGTTTTTCATGAGATATTTTTTCTTTCATTGTTTAAGTTGGTTAAATAATAACAAATAATTTGTCTTAATGATATAGAATAAAATAGGTTTTAATTTTATAAATTAGAGTTAAAGAGTACAAGATTAGAAAGTTCAAAATGGGGGGAACCCATTTTTGAATCAAATTTTTGGCAGCCCCATGTGGGGGTTTGAAAGGTTTTTAGTCTTAGTTCTTTCAAGACTTAAGACTTACTTGCACTCTTCCAAGACACAATTTCTGTTACACACACATTGCAAAACTCTCTCCAAAAGGGGCTGAATTTTCGGATTCCAGGAAGAAAAACAAGCTGAAATTTTCGGACCTTTTGAGGAACAAAGAAACAGAGTTCCTTGGTGTTGCTCTCCTAACAAGCTTGGTGTTTGGAAGGGCTTGTGGGTATACAAGCTTGAGGTCTTCTATTTTGGAGGCTACACATTCAAAAACATCATCCCCTTCAACTTTTTCATCTACAACATCTTGTTCAAGAAAGGTTGATTCTATGAACACCATATGGTTGTTATGTCTTGTTTGATATGTTAGGATCTGGTATTTGACCAAACACCAACTGATTAACGTGTTAAACCAAACCAAATTGTGTGGAATCCTATTTGATTGACGATCCAATCAGTGAGAACGCACGTAGACACAATAACGAATTGAATCTAACGTCAAGAATTGATTGACAATCGATCTACAGCGTTCTATGAACTTGGAGTACGAACTTAGAGGCTTCTGGACGGCTAGGATACGTTTGGAGTCGAAGTGGATTCAATGCTTACGTTTTCCATGAATTAGGCGGTATTTATAGGTTAGGGTTGCTCATTCGGGCGACTGAACCATTAGCATGGTTCATTCGTGCGATTGAGCCATGCGGTTGATCCATTCGCTCAACTGAGTGTTCAGTCGTGCGACTGAGTCAGACGCATGAAGTTGTTCAGGCGTATGAACTATTTCGGCGCATGGACACTCAGTCGCATGGCCATTCGGACGCATGACCATTGTTGGGGCACATGGTCCAGTCGGACGCATGAGAACTTCACTTCACCAAGTTTGAATGTATTCATTATTATAACATTATGCATAACACTTCAAACAATCACAAACCTATTTAATTATGTCAATATGCGTTAAACAACTCATTAATGAAATATTAAACATTATAGACACAACCAAACATTTTGTATTTCATTAAGTACCCAATAATTACATAAGTGTAAGACATATTACATTCAGATCAGGATCTAGGTACATATATGTATCAACAAACTCCCCCTTGGACCTAGATCTATCTATTGTCTAACATCTTTCATGATTTCCTCAAACTTTTTGTACTTAGCTTCTTTGGTGACTCCTTTGTTTATCTCAAAAACAAAACAGAGTCTTATCACTTTCCGGAACTGTAAAGCTTGTACAATATCCTGTGGGTCGTAGAATAGTGGCCACTTGTATATAGAATAAACATCTTGTGCTGACAAGTTGGTGAGCCACATCGGGTCAAACACCCTTATGGTTTCCATTGATCCATTCCTGTTCAAGACTCTTACGGCCTCTCCCGTTCTCCAATCATAGTACCAACATTTGAAATATGGAGTGAAATCCTGTGGCATCTCACATAGTGGGATGTTAGACATTGTATGTGGTGGACTCCACTTCAGCACTACTCAAGGTTTACCAGTTATGGCATCAACTTCAGGTCTTCTAATGTACCTCGTTGGCTGTTGAGGTTCGAAGTTGACCCATCTAGTACGGTACTCCCTCTTTAGAGCAGCTTCATACCAACCTGACATCTTACGAGGGTCAACATATAGCAAGTTTAACTTTGCTACCTAGTTGATCTCAAAACCAGGAAGAGTCTTGAGATCATGTGGAAATCTGAAGTACTCTATTCCCTTCTCACATTTAACCGCGTAAACGTTAAGGTCTGCAAAATGTGCCCACGCTATGATCTTGTCTGGCACCTTTTGATGTTTCTTGACCTTATACAGTTTGGTGTGGACAGTTGATGTGTAGCTCTGCGTTGGCCTTTGATTTCTTCAAGACATGCTGCCCATTCAGCCTTTTTGATTTTGACTTCGGCGTCTGAGGCTTGGGCCTTCTCTTTATCCTTTTCTAACTCTTTCTCCATCATGTCCAGAGTCTCAAAAGTGTCACTGACAAGAGTGTCTCCCAGATTGGGAATGGGAGTTCCCTCCTTGTCAATGTAGATAGTGTTGAGCCGTGACATCTTCTATCTCGATCTCATCGACATCCTAAAGCTCATCATCACTCTCTGTTTGCACAGTTGGAGCATCCTTCACAATTTCATTAGGATTGAGTTGGAACATTTCAACAGTTGCTCGTCGGTGAGATCATGAATTATTTCTCCTTCTTCAGGAGTGTAATTCACTGATCTCCTGATAATCCCCTGCAGATCAAGAATCATCGTGAGTTGAGTCTTGATCTGTTGGAGGGGAGCAACATCATATTCATCTCCTTGAAAGTTAGGATCTGCTTGATTTAAAGCATGTAACACAACAATTATTTAGTCAACAAACAGATTAGTAAACATTAATAATAACCATAAACATTAATTACATTAATTAGATACAATATTCCAATCCACAAAGTTTCAATAACATAAACAACTATGCATTACTCTTGTCCTGAATAGCTGGTGTGTCAGTAGGATCAGCAGAAGACGATGGGGCTCCTTGGTCTTGATTGTTCTTTGTGCGCCTCTCTTGACCTTGAAGTGATGTAGATGCAGCTGCATCTCCTTCGTCATCATCATCATGATCAACCTTATCACCTGCATCAGTGTCATCCCCTTGATCATCACAGTCGTCATCTTCATCATCATCACTGTCATCGTCTTCACCATCATCTCCATCTCCTTCTTGGATCTTTAGGGGCTCATCTTTGGATCCATTCAGTCTCAGCATAAGCTTCTTGTTCTGGGCCTCCAAATCTTGTATCCTCTATATTGAGGATGTATGCATCTCTCTCAGCTCAGTAATCTCTTGGCTTTGGGCCTCTATCCTTGGGCTTGTGATGCATTAAGCTCCATCAGCTGCTTAAGCTGAGAGGCTCGCTCTTCATCCGTCGCCAGTAGCTTCAGCACTAACCTATTAAGGTTAGCCAACTGTTCCTCCAACCTGACAGATGGATAAGCAGATCCAAAAACAGGTGGGACCTGTGAGGAGGTCCCCACTCCATGGGCTGTGGTGGTGGTAGTGGATGTAGAGAAGATTGGGGTTGGTATTGATGTGAATGGTAGTGGGTGAGCTATAGTGGTGGTGGTTAGGAAGTGTGTATGTGGTGGAGTAGGTGTGGAAGTGGTGTATGAGGTCGTAGTGGTGGTGGGAGGAATGGTGGTAGTGGTGGTAAGCGGAGTGGTGGTAGGTGAAGTGGTGGTAGTGGTACTAGGTGCAGTGGTAGATGTGGTGGTGGGAACTGGTTGTGATGAAGGTGAGTCGTCTCTTCTTCTTCTTCATGTCGTGGGGCTGAGCCATCCTTTTCTTCCTCGATCCTGTCGAGGAGGACGCTCCCACTAGAACAGGGCTTGGCGGATTGGGAGCATAAGTAGGATCATCAGTAGTCTCTCCCAATCTGCCTGGGCGTTCAACAACCCCCCGAGCCCTCGTTCTATGGGAATGACTTTACTTCCCACAGTCCGAGTCAGTGGCTCCTTATCTGACTCCTCCTCTTCCTCACCTAACATGAAATCCTGGTGGAATCCAGTAGTCTCTGCTCCATCTCCAGTGGGGGCAGATGCTGGAAATGGAATATCAGTAGTGGGACCCCCTTGTTGAGTGGGTCCTTCATCTCCAGCATCTCCGCTATCATCATCAGAGTCATGCTCTGGGAGCAGTAGCTGCTCGTCGTCGGAGTCGCTTTCTGTGTGAGGCCACTTACGTCTCCCTGGTGCCACTTACGTCTCCCTGGTGCCACATACCTCTCATTGGCCAGATGGCCTATCAGTCTCTTCACTTAGGGCTTTACTTGCTTACCCCTGTAAGCTCTCATACGACCCAGGGTCGTATCATCCATGATCTCTAGAACCACAGGATCGTGGCTTTCCTTGGGAAGGGATGGAAACTTCTCATTGAAAATTAGCTGTAAGAATCTGGGGTACATGCAAGAACCCTCCTTACCCTTTGCCTCCAGATTCTCCACAAGGTAAGAGAAGATCATGCTCGAGAAGCTGAAAGGATAGTTCAACACTAGTGCCACACAGGCATTCTGGATCTGGTCAAAAAGATCATCAAACCCACCTCTTCTGGAAGCGATGCACTTCAATATGACATGTGCTAAGTACTTGTACTGGGGACACATGTTGCTTTTATTGAGCACACCTGAGTTGATGTCCCCAGCATACTTAATCCTTAGAAAGCATCCCCTTACGGTCAGTGGATGTAGCTTGGTGGGATGATCAGTATCGTCCCCCAGCTCAAGTACTCTCTGGATATCAGCAGCAGTGATCTCGATAGCTGTCCCACAGATAGAGCTTCGTATGCTATACGGCTCTTGGGATCGATCAACAGAAGCATTCTCCCAAAAAGCTTGGTGTAAAGACCTGTAGGGAGTGTAAGGAGTAGAAATGGCTTGTGGATCCTTGATCGCCTAAGAAATGCGATGATCTCTGTAAACTCGGCGCCATTCTGAGTAGTATGATCTAGATGAGCACATATGTTGTGCTTAGGGTTGATTGACCATCTAGCAGCCATCAATTTGAAACACAAGACACATAATCATTAGGTACTCACATAACACAAAGCAGTTCTAAGTATCTTGTTTGAATTCATTTTGATTCATTCATGTGAATGAATCATGCGAATGTGGTTAATCGGTTATCCTATCCCACGACTGGACTCATTCGGGTGAATGAGCATGCGACTGAGTTCAATCAGATCCTGCGAGTGATTCAGTCGACCGACTGAGCTCATTCGCATGTCCAATTCGGCCGATTGAGCTATTCTACCGGCTCAATCGTGCGATTGGATTTCATCCATCTGACCAGTCGCATGACTTACGGTTTGGTTGACTTAGGTTCGAGTCTTGACAAAATCATGAAATTAAACATTACAAAACGGTTCGTTAGACTTGCAATCCCTTAACTAATAACCTAATAACCTTATTTTTAACATTTTACATGGTTTCAGTGGGTTATTAAGCCATTGAGTGGTCTGTTCTTGTTTCAATCGCGAATCACTTATTAGGGCACCAATTTCTTCTGATTTCGGTGTGATTTCATCACATTTTAGCTGTAAGAAGGAAGACGCACTTCAGAATATCAAGAAGGAGGATTAATTGAAGTCTAAAGAAATTTGGGCAGAGTAACGGTATGATGTGCGATTTAAGGGCGATTGGGAGTGGTGAGAAGAATGCGATCGACTGTGGCCCTTTATATACTGACTCTGCGTTCAATCGGCCGACTATACTCATTCGCTCAGTTCATTCGGGCGAATGAAGCTCAGTCGGGCGATTGACTCAGTCAATCACCTTCAGTTGGCCGACTGAGTCTCAGTCGGTCAACTGACTCAGTCGCACGCTCCCAATCGGACGAATGGCACATTCTGATAATCCATTCGGGTGAATGGGTCATACTCATGTCCATTTGGCTATTTAATGCATGAGTATGGTCCATTTTCCTGATTGGTCCATACTCATGGTCCAGTCGTGCGAATGGGTCATACTCTTTAAATTTTTCTAACTTCATGACCATTTGACTTTTTGACCCATTTAGACTGTTAAGTTAACATTATGAACACTTGATCATCTCAGACATGATCATTTTAACTTGAAAAACTTTTGATCACCTCAGACGTGATCCTTTTAAACAATTTGTCGCCTAAGATGTGACCTAATTGTTGTTTGAAAGCACTTGTGGTCATCTCAGACATGACCTTTTAGATGATAAGCTCCCTTATCAACTTCCATGACATAGTCCGATACTAACATACTGAATATGACAAACTTTATACAGAATTAAAAGACATAATAATGAAAACTTAAAAAATTAAGACATGTTTTTGTGTTTTTGTGAGAGTTAATTACCAAGATGTAGTTCTAAGGAATAATTATTTTGACAGAGCAGCCACAATCATTTAAACCATACATGGATCAATTCAAGTTGGAATCATACAAGATATTCAAATCATTCAGTCAAAGTTATTAAAAAAAACAACTTTGATGCTCTTTCCTTGTTTTTCATGTGATTTTGCTCATGGTTTCGTCTTACGCACACTTTTGTGGTGTTTATTTTGCTCGTCACCCCTTATTGGAATCTTGTTGATTGTGTTAACCTCGGATAAGGTGTTTCCACAGCTAGTCAAACATTTTAGTTTACTCTGAGATCCCTAAACGGTCTAGTCATTTATTGTGTTGAATCTACCGACATAACAGCTGTGGTCTAGCAACCTCTACGTCTACTTTCTTTGTATTACCTTAGTAGTAGCTAGCTTAACTTTCATATTTCCTTTTATATTGCTCAGACTACTCAGACTTATACTTGAACTTTGCATCTTTTTCAATTTGATTTTTAATGTCCCAAATGGTTTGTACCTGTGTACTATCATATTCCACATGTTAAATCGGTATCACACGTACGATCTTACTTATTATTGGCTTGCCTCTCCTTTTCTCTCATTTTTTTTCATACCTATTCTCCCGCTAAAATACTAAAACCTCTATGGATTTGTGTTTTAGCATTTTAATGTCCAAGAAACGACACTAAGTGTAATTAACTAACTATCATTAAACAAAACAAAAGAATTAAACTTAAAGAAAACTATAATTTAAGAAATTTTAAAAGAAACTAGACGCGACACATCGGACTATACATGGTCATCTTCAGGAATGACCTCACTTTTCTTTTTAACACCATTGAACTCTAACAGATATAGAAAACGTTGTTGTCAAAAGCCTTTGTATAGAGGTCAGTGCATTAAAAATCAGTGTTATTTTTATCACATCGATTAAGTTCTTTTCAAAACAGTCATGTATGAAGTGATATTTGATTCCTATGTGTTTGGTCTTAGGATGTTGGATCGAGTTCTTAGTGACTGCAATCGCAGCAGAGTTATCAACAAATATAGGACTGGAAGAGAAATGCAAACCGTAATCCCGCATTTGCTGTTGAATCCATATGATTTGGGAATGGCAGCTTGCAATAGCAAGGTATTCTGCTTCACAGGTTGACAAGGCAACCGAGGTCTGCTTCTTACACTGCCAGGTTACTAATCTTCTCCCAAAGAACTGACACCCTGCTGATGTAGACTTGTAGTTCATCTTGTAGCCGTAGTAATACGAGTCACTATACGTTGTAAGTTCAAAGTCATCATCATCAGGGTACCACAACCCAAGTGTGGGTGTGCCCTTTAGTTAACGAAATATCCTTTTGACCCAATTAGATGATTCACCTTAGGCTTTGGCTGATATCGCGAGCATAAACATGTCACATACATGATATCTGGTCTGGAGGTCGTGAGATAAGTGAGAGATCCAATTATCCCGCGGTACATAGTGGCATCTACCAGATCACCATTCTCATCGGGTGCTATATCATGGTTTTTAGCTAGTGGATTGCCAGCTGTGGAGGCATTCTATTGGACCAAAAGAGCCAATGAGCCAGATCAGAAAAACCTTTAAGTCCCACAAGACATCACAACAACTGCTGAAGACTTGATCAGTTGTTTGACCAAGTCTGAAGATAAACAGCTGAAGACTAAAGTACTGAAGACTTCAACAGCTGAAGACCAAAGTCTGAAGATCAACCGCTGAAGACTAAAGTACTGAAGACTTCAACAGCTGAAGACCAAAGTCTGAAGATCAACAGCTGAAGACTACGTACTGAAGACTTCAACAGCTGAAGACCAAAGTTTGAAGATCAACAGCTGAAGACTAAAGTACTGAAGATCAACAGCTGAAGTACAAAGACTGAAGACATCAGCTGATAACAACAACTGAAGTACAAGAAGTCCAAGTACAAAGCCTTCAGAGTTTGTCACAACAGATGAAGAAGCATTCTTCAGTTGTTGTGATGGTTTCTTTTTCAGTAGTTTTCTTTTCTATTTCAGTACTTGTAAAACGACTGAAGAGCATGTTCTTCAGTCGTTGTTGTTTCAATAGTTTCTTTTCAGTAGTT
Source organism: Flaveria trinervia (assembly GCA_025506515.1). Classification (NCBI taxonomy): domain Eukaryota; kingdom Viridiplantae; phylum Streptophyta; class Magnoliopsida; order Asterales; family Asteraceae; genus Flaveria; species Flaveria trinervia. Next base: position 66,879,444 of record CM046451.1, on the reverse strand, counting down.
ATAGTGATAGTTAACACTTGGTATTTTTTGTAATAAGATGTCAGCTATTTGACATCTTCAGTAGTTTTGTTAACTTTTAGTAGTTAAATAACAGTTAGATGTCACTGTCAAGTGACATCAGCTGACGTCAGCTTCCCTTATAAAAGGAAAGATGACCTAATTGTAACCGTGCGCGTGAAGCCAACCGAAGCATGTATTGAATGATATATCCCTTTTGGCAGAAATTATCTCTCTATAACAATCACTGTTTCATTGATAATTTCGTGCGTTCTTGTTTAAATTTGTTAATTCGTGGGCTCATTCCGCTGCAAATGCAATCTAGTTGATCAAACTAGATGCCGAGACCCTAACAAATGGTAACAGAGCTGGTTAACCATTGATCGATTTAACAATTGATCATTGAAACTGTTCTTTTGCTATCTATGTTTGTTCGAATTAGCAAATTTGCAAGAATCGGTTATAGAGATTGAGTTTCTGTTGCTTCTGGCCATTTTGTTTGAGGTTCTAAGTGGTTTTGAGCTAGATTTACTTTGTTTACCTTGAATTTGTCTGAATTCTAAATATGACTACTCCTTCTAATGACCCTCACAATACTGGTTCCTCAACCAAGCCTCCGATGCTGGTTAGGACTGAGTATAACATATGACAACGAAGAATGCTCCATCACCTGTCTGTAACAGTTCAGGTTGTTGGACATCTGTGGTACATGGTCCACATAAGCCTATGGTGAACAATCTGGAAACCAACCAAATTGTTTCGAAGAAGAAGGAACAATACTCTGATGAGGATCGAAAACTCTTTGAGATTGATGCTAAAGCTCATGGAATTCTGGCCATGGCACTGCCTAATGAAATCTGTTATGGGCTTATGCATCATGAAACTGCTCATGACCTCTGGAAGGCACTGAAAGAACAATTGGTGGTACTGATGAGGTCTTAGCAAACAATAGGGAAATACTTGCCCAACAATATGAGACATTTTCTCATAGGCAGGGTGAGACTCTGACTCAACAGTTTGAGCGTTTTTCATGTTTGATCTCTGAGCTGAAAATGGTCAAACATGAATACACTAATAGCCAGATGAACCATAGATTCCTCAGATCACTGCCAGAGAGATGGGACACATATACAATTTTCCTACGCTCTAATGCAAATCTGGATAGCCTATCTCTCGCCCAACTTCATTGGAAACTGGTTACATTTGAAAGAGCGATAGAGCAGAAAAGGAAACTGGCATCATTAGGAAAGCTCACTGACGACTTTGTACCAGGGAACACACTGCCTTGGTCGGTCATGAGTCAAAATATGCTGCATCAGAAAGTAATTATGATGTGCATATAGATTTCTCTTCAAACAGTTCTGATCATGCATTTGTATGATTTGAAAGGTATAGCTGATGATGACTTAGAAGAGATGGATATCTGAGCCAAATGGCCTTGATTAATATCAGATCTCAGAAGTTCATCAAGAGAACTGGTAGGAAATTCCCTGGACTCTCTAGCAAAATCAAAGCTGGTTTTGACAAGAGTAAGTTGAGGTGTCACAAATGCCACAGGCTTGGGCACTTTGCAAGAGAGTGTTGATCATCTGGATCTAACTCCTCTGCACCCTTTGTGACTTTTCCAAGTAATATTCAACAAAACAGAGGGAACATCCTGCTAGTTCTGGTCATCAATCACAACCTCTATCTCCTGCATATTTTGTCCCTCAGGGTCCAATGCCATATTCATATCCCGGCTATTACATGCAACAAACCAGTCAAGTTCAAGTACCCATTGCTCAAAAACCACCTGCTCTTCCTGAGCCTTAACCTTCCTAATCTCATCAACAATCTCAACCTCAATAACACAACTTTTTCACCCCAGGAGTTGTTGACTGGAGCAGTTTACCAGATGATATGTCTGGTCATGAGCAACTGTTTTTTGGTGCTGGTCAACATGGTGGTGACAATCCTTTTGGAAACCTTGTTCTTATGGCCCTGGAGTCTGCTGATACCTCATCCTCTAATGCTCCACACCACAGGTATCACAGGTATCCTCTGAGGACAAAGCCATGTTATATTCTGAAACATGCATAGCCGCATTTGCATCTATTAGAGAAGCAAATGTAGATTTAATTAACAAGAACATTGAGCTAGAACAAATAATATCCAAAAGAAAAGCTGAATTTGAGTATGTGCTTAATGATAAGAATGATGAGATTTACAAACTTAAATGCCAAATCACTGAGGATAAGGCTAGGGAAGAGGTACTTCTAGAGAAGTATAGAGACCTCAAAGAAACACTTGTAGCTACCCAGGTAGAGTGTGATCGATGGGTACATTCCTGCAAGGGTTTTGAAATGCTTCTCAGTAAGCAGTCTGCTTCCAATGTGAAGTTTGGCATTGGTTATAATCACACTGCTCCTCCTAAAGATATTACTCCCAGAGCAGAGGTAGAATCTGATGGAGAAAGCAATAACCAATCCTTTTCATCATGTGATCTACTATCTGATACAACACCATCAGAGGTTGGAGTCAGCATTAATTCCTCCCATAACCTATCAGCTGATGTTGATGGTTCAAATGTTGACACTCACATGATCAAATGGTTGATCACTCCAGGTGGTATTTCACAAAGTACTGAAAGTACTAAAAAGCAAGTCATAACACCTGGAGAACAAACCCAAACTACTACATGTACTAAAGGAAGAAAACTATCAGTAGAAAGGGTGGGAAAACTACTAAAGAAGATATCAAGAAAGCATGTACTGCATGGAAGAAAACTGCTAGTACTGGTCGCAAACTGCCGAAGAATAAGTCTTCAGTAGTTTCATCTTCTTCAGCAGATGATCAACTTAAGATGAAGAAAAAGCCATGTGAAATATGTGGCTTATTCAATCATCTTACTAATAATTGCTGGTATAAAAAGGGCTCCAAACTCAAACACAATGAGAACACTAAAATGAAAATGTTAAAATGAAAACTGAGTGTGAAACCAAGTTTGTACCAGCAACATCAAAACCTGTAACCCCAAAATCCAAAAAGAAATCCAAAAGGAAGGGGTTAATCAAGCAACAGCTAAGGTTGCTCAAAGGGAGATGGTAGAACACAGGAATCCATCAATCTCAAGCACTAATATGTCTGATAAGCTGAAGGCTTTATCACAGAATCAGACACAACTTGTTATGATGGTTCAACATCTATTGGGGAGAGTCAACTAATTAGATGCTTATGTGCTGAAACCATAGAGAAGAAAATCCATCCCAAGGATTCTTCTTCTTCACCATCTCCATCCCCTCAGGCTGTTCTTCATAGCAAATCTGTTAGTTTACCATCTATTGATGTGAACAGACCCAAAACCAAAAAGGTTTGGGTCTCAAAAACTAACTAATTTATTATGATTGCAGGGTTCTTCAGCATGCCACAGTAGCATCTGGTATGTAGACAGTGGGGGATCTATGCATATGACAGGGAACAACTCTCTTCTTCATGATTACTCTCAAGGAAAGAAGGGGTTCGTTTCTTTTGGCAATGATGCTAAGGGTTACATCATTGGCAAAGGCTTTGTCTCCAATGGGGAAATAAGGTTTGATGATGTTAACCATGTGGAGAATCTCAACTACAATCTCTTGAGTGCTAGTCAAATGTGTGATAAAGGCCATGTTGCTCTTTTCACTAGTCAGAACTGCTGGATTCTGTCATCCAAAGTTCTGAGTTTGATTGATAAGGTGTTGGATGATCACACTCTCCTAAGGGCAAACAGGACAGGAAGAGTGTATGCCTTAGATCTTTCCAAGAAAATAGATCTCCAAGGCCATACTTGCCTATTTTCCAAGGCTTCTCCTCAAGAATCTATTCTATGGCATAGAAGGCTGGGTCATGTGAATCTTAAAAATTTGAATCAGCTGATACATCATGGTTTAGTAAGGGGATTGCCTATGAAGGAGTTCAGATGTGAAGACAACTGCACTGCTTGTTTGAAAGGAAAACATCGCAAAGTCTCATTCCCTCCTATTGAAGAACCTAAGTCCATTGCCTGCTTGCAATTACTACACATGGATATCTTTGGTCCTGTGAGAGTAATGAGTATGGCAAAGAAGAAACACTGTCTGGTAATTGTGGATGATTACTCCAGATTTGTATGGACTTTCTTCTTGCATTCAAAGGATGAGGCTGCTCAGACGATTATAAACTTTGTGTTGTATGTTCAGAAGCAGTATTCCCTATCTGTCAAGTGTATGAGAAGTGATAATGGAACAGAATTCAGAAACCATACACTTGATGACTTTTATCTCTCAAAGGGAATCAAGAGGCAGTTTAGCATCCCAGGACTCCAAACAAAATGGAGTAGTATAGAGAAAGAACAGGACGCTAATTGAAGCTGCAGGGTCCATGTTGGCGTACTCTATTTGCCACTAACCTTTTGGGCTGAAGCTGTTAACACAGCTTGCTATGTGCAGAATAGAGCCTTAGTAAATCAGAGGTTGATGAAGACTCCATATGAAGTTCTACATCATTTGGCTCCTCTAATTTCATTTTTCAAAGCCTTTGGGTGTCCTTGTTTCATTCTCAACACAAATGATCAACTCCACAAATTTGATCCTAAGGTGGATGCAGGGTATTTTGTTGGTTATTCATCTACTTGCAAGGCATACAGAGTCTTCAACTGTAGAACAAATATAGTTGAAGTGACTCTGCATGTGAAGTTTAATGAATCTCCAAAGGACAGGATTCCACAAAACCCTGTGGTGCTATTTGATTTGGACATAGTGCAATATGTTCCTTATCAGGCTTCAGCTGTTGCTCCTGTCAACAGTTCTCCACCTGGTGGTATTGATAATGATGGTAATATCAATACTCACCTATTCAAGTTTAGTGATCAACTGCATGAATCCACTAAACTTGATGTTCCTGTAGCTTCAGCAGTTCCGTCCACAACAAATGCTGATGAGATCAATGATTCCTTTACATCTTCTGATTTGCCATCTCATTCTTGGTTTCAAAAGTCTGCATCACCATCTGTTGCTGCTGAAGGTTCTACAAACACTTGCACAGATCTCATTGTTTATCAAGAGCTGAAGAATCACCCAATGTCTCAAATCATTGGTGATATCAATGTTGGAGTTTCAACAAGAAGTCAATTGTCCAATTTCTGCTTCTATGCTCTCTTCATTAGTCAGCAAGAGCCAAAGAACTATCACATTGCTTAAAGGGACAATGGATGGGTTGAAGCCATGCAGCTTGAGCTACTTCAGTTCAACAAGCAGCAGGTGTGGGAACTGGTTCCTCTACCCCCAGGTAAGTGTGCAATAGGCACTTAATGGGTGTTTAGGAATAAAACAGATGAAAATGGGCTTTTTGTTAAGAACAAGGCCAGACTGGTTGTTCAGGGGTTTGCACAGGAAGAAGGTATTGATTATGATGAAATGTTTGCTCCTGTAGCCGGATTGGAGGCAATTAGATTGTTCTTAGCCTATGTTGTATTCCATAATCTTAAAGTTTTTCTAATGGATGTTAAAAGTGCATTTTTATATGGTAAATAAAAGAAGAGGTTTATGTGTGTCAACCACTAGGTTTTGAGGATAATAAACATCCACATTGGGTATACAAGCTTGATAAGCTCTTTATGGGTTGAAACAAGCTCCTAGAGCCTGGTATGAGACATTATCAAATTTTCTTCTTCAAAATAATTTCACTAGAGGCTCCATAGATAAAACTTTGTTCATTAAGAAGGTGGATCAGCATAAGCTACTTGTTCAAATTTATTTTGATGATATTATTTTTGCATCCTCTGATCCCCGGTTGTGTGATGATTTTAACAATTCAATGCAAAAAAATTTGAAATGAGTGCAATGGGAGAATTACAGTTCTTTCTAGGATTGCAAATCAAACAAAGGCGATGGGACTTTCATTCACCAGTCTAAATATACAAAAGATCTTTTGAATAAGTTTGATTTACAAAACTGTAAGCCCTGTTCTACTCCCATGTGCCACACCACTCAACTGGATGTAGATCAGAAAGGTAAAGCTGTTGATGAAACACTTTACACATGTATGATTGGGTCCTTGATGTACTTAACAGCTTCTAGACCAGATATCATGTTTGCAACTTGTGTTTGTGCTAGATTTCAGGCTGCTCCTAAAGAGTCTCATTTGATTGCAGTCAGGAGGATCTTTAGATATCTGCAAGGTACACCATCTCTAGGTTTATGGTATTCCACTGGACACTATTGCAAATTAGTTTCTTTTTCTGATAGTGACTATACAGGGTGTAATTTACCAGAAAGTCAACTTCTAGTGGATGTCAATTCCTAGGCAACTGTTTGATTTCTTGGCAGAGTAAGAAGCAAACATCTGTTGCTACATCCACTGCTGAAGCAGAGTACATTGTTGCTGCAAGTTGTACATCTCAGGTACTCTGGCTTCAGAACCAACTTTTGGATTATGGCATTACAGAGACTAAGACTCCATTATTAATGGACAGTGCTTCAGCTCTTTGCATTGTCAAGAATCCTGTCCAGCATTCTAGGACCAAACATATAGAGATCAGACACCATTTTATTAGGGAATGTTTTAAAAAGGTTTGATTGATCCAAAGTTTGTGCCTAGTGCTGATGAGCTTGCAGACATTTTTACTAAGCCTTTGGATAGTTCAACTTTCCAAAACCTAGTGTTAAGGCTTGGTATGTTGCAGCTAGAATAAGTGACACCTACTGATGAACTCAGTAAACAAGTACTGATGATCATTAGTAAACGTCACAAATAAGTACTAATTCTGTTACAAACTACTGATGTAGTTATAACTACTGCTGTTAGTAAAAACAAATAAGTGCTGATGTCCTATGAAACAACTGAAAACAGCCAAAAAGACTGATGAGTAAGTGTTGAGGACAGTATGAAACAACTGAAAAGCTAAGAATTGACGAAAACTACTGATGAGAAAATTCTCTTCAGTTGTTTTACAACTGTTGTTTCATCTTAAACAACTAAAGCAAAACCAATGTCTTCAGTAGTTTCACAACTACTGATGACTAATACCAAGTCTTCAGTCATTTACAACAACTGATGACAAAACTAATGTCTTCAGTAGTTTCACCACTACTGATGACTAACACCAAGTCTCAGTCGTTTACAACAACTGATGACAAAACCATGTCTTCAGTAGTTTCACAACTACTGATGACTAACACCAAGTCCTCAGTTGTTTCAACATCTGAAGCCAAAACCATGGTTTTCAGTAGTTTTATAACTGCTGATGCCTAAAACCAAGACGTCAGTTGTTTCACCTCTGAAGGTTAATACCATGTCATCAGTCGTTTAAAACTAGTGATGAGTAACACCAAACCCTTCAGTTGTTTTATAACCCATACCCTATAATACGTACTCCTACAGAGCTTCATTATCTCAAACCTAACGTTCAAAAACTCCGAACCTTCTCTCACATTCATGGCGACCATGCAACTTAAACCAAGACACAACTGTGTTACCTACCTTACCAAATCACCCTTCTGGACGAAGTTTGATACTGCCATTGATCTAATGGTCCATTCTCCATACACAACGTCCTTCCTTATCAATCCTACCATTTATGCCGAATCCCTAAATCAGTTCTGGACGAACGTCGCCCTTACCACTAGGGAGAATGACACCAAGTCGATCCAGTCGTTCGTCAACTCCCGTAAGGTGGTCATCACTCCGGCAATCCTTCGCCAAACCCTACAACTGGATGATGCCACCTTCCCCGCTGGATATTCAATGGGCACCAATGATCTATCCTTTGCCCAACATGGATACCAGGGTAACCTCAACGCTTCTACCATCCTTGAGCAACAGGTATTCTTCTTGGGATCAAATGTCAACCAGGTGGCAGCAGGTATTCTTCTCTATCCTTGAGCAACAAAACTTAAATTTTCTGCAATAATATTTCATGAACTTAAGGATATGGTCTCAAAACCTATTGCTAACCGATGGATATTATATCCACGGTTCATAATGGCCATTATAGAGAACCAGCTGAAAGCTGAGGGACTTGTTGGCCTTGGAGTCCCTGCCATGGCTGTATTGCCTGAGGTATACTCCAGGCACAACTCAGACCAGTCACTCAAACAGGCTGCTAAGCTGCGAAAACCCACGCAGCTGGAACCCACAGCCACCACCTCCAAATCCAAAGTCCCCACCAAACCCAAACACAAGAAACCCAAAAAGGCTGCTCAGGGAGATGAGTCCCCTGAGGATGCCCCTGTAACACAAACACAGGAAATACATACTGGTTATAACCCCCCATTATGTCCACGACTCACCCAACCTCAACCACTCAGGCTTCCTCTCAACAAGATCCTGCAGCAACCAATTTGGGGCACCTATACATCTGGAACCTTCCTCATTTGAGGAGGTTGCCATTAAAGCACACCACTCTCCCCGGGTGCATACTGCTTCTACACCATCTCCCACTGCAACCCCCCCAAAGTCCTACCATAATAGTTGAAAAAGTGCTGACTCAGTTGCATTCCTCACCCCTCCCCAGATACCAATCAAAACTGGGATAGCCTCAACAATGAGGGGGAGGATCAAAATGCTTCTGATAACCCACAGCATAGGGGTTACATTGTTCCATCTCCAAGTGTAGAAACGGAGATTAGAACATCTGGTGAGGCTGCCACTTCTCCTGCTTCAGCATATGATCAAGATGCAGTTGGCAACATCCATAAGACCTCACGAGAGGCAACTACTAATGAAGGACATAGTCCTGAGGCAGGAAGTCCCCAGTACCAAGAACAAGGGACACATGCTGATACTGATCTACACTCAGAGCATGTACATCCTGATTCTATCAGTAGGTCAGGGATTCAGCAAACTGATGATGACCTGGGCTTCTTCTATGATGTTTTAGCCCAAAATACCATCCTAGAGAATGAGGTAAGTAAACTTAACGAGCTGATTGCCAAAATGTCTCAGGATCTAAGTCCATCTGCCCCAATCCACCAACAGATGGCACCTTCCTCTGAAGGTCTCTTATACACAGAGCCACTCCAAAACACTCAGCCACCTGCCTCTACTTCTGGCACTATCTCTCAGGGATAGAACCCCCTGAGCAAATAGCTGCTATCTTTCAAAATTCCTTACCTCTCATCACACCAATTATCACTGATATAGTATTAAAACCCTTGATGAGAGGCTTCCCTCGATAATTCAAACCTTGATAGAGAAGTTATAAGCAAAAGGCTTTTGACAATCAAACCCTTGCAACCAAAAAGGGGAGATTCAGTCAGTGAAAGCAAAACGAAAGAGGATTGAAGATGGGAAAGAGAAAGAAAAAGTGATAGAGGTGGAAAATGAGAAGGAGTTGGGTGTATAGACTGAGAAGGAGAAGGGGAAGGAAGCTGAAATGGAGAAAGTGACTGAAAGTACTAAAGACTTTCATGTCACATACAAGAAAAGGAAGAGTGGAAAGAAGGAGAAGGAGTTGGAGGAAATGGTGAAGGAGGCTGATGCCCAACACAGCCGATCAATGGATAACATCATTGATCATGTTTAGGCAAGGTCATGACACTGAAAAACTTGACTCAGAAAATAGAAGATTGGAGATTGAAGAAAACCAAGCAAGATGGGCAAGTTACAGTGTGTTGGAAAGGGAAAGGCTGGAATCATGATCAGGTTCATAGCTAAGTATCTTGGAAGATCATTGATTGAAATCAAGTCATGGTCCAGGGACAGCATCTTGGCAATAACCACCGAGATCTATTCGTCTGAAGTATATACCAAGGGCTGGTCATTGAAGCCTTGAATGAAGCTGGTGCTGGGAGCAGGACTGAACTGGTCAAACAATCTAAAGCCTCACTTACATCCAAAATGCTAGAATAGCCTGTCAAAATTCCCACACCAAAACCACCACAACCACAACCCACTAAACCAATTCCCTTACCCAGAACACAATAGCCGATGATGTACCCCAGAAGAGGAGAAGAAAGGGTACTGAGGCTAGAAGAGGAAGAAGAAGATAATGATGAAGATGAAAACAGGCTGCCAATCTCAGTTGTTATACAGTTGCCTAAGGCCATAAGTCACTCTCCAACAATTACTCCTGAATCTCAAAGGAAAATTATGAAAGTGAAGTTAGAAAAAGAAGAGATTCACAAACAACATGATGAGGAACTGTTGAGAAGAGTCGACAAAGCATACGCTGCCACATCTTCAATCATCAATATGAAGAAACATGCTCAGAGATTATACACTCTCAAACATACCTTTCAATATAAAAAAGAGAGAGTGAGGATTTGGCCTGATCCCAGGGTGTCTCATAGGATTCAAAAGAAAAATATTCCACAGAGATACATTGGCCAAGTAAAGAAGATTGTAGATGAAGTGATCTCACTGGCCTTTGTAGTATCACCTCGGGAGATCCTAGATGACTTCAAGAAAGCCTATAAAGCTAAACTGACCCCACAAAAGATGCTGGAGAATAAAGTGGTGAAAAAGGGGTTAGTGTATAGGAGGCTTGAGGAAGTTAGAAAGAATGAGCTCCAGTTGTTCTTAGAGGGTATTCACCCAGATGAATTTTCATATAGAGTCATAACAACTGTGGAACTAAAAAATGGGAAGCAGGTCAAATACCTCTCTGAGTATTATAGGCTAGAGTCACTCTTTGAAGGAGAAGCAGAAGAGCTTACCATGGAGGAACAAGTAATCTTCATTGAGGCCTATACAAGGGAGTCTTACAGACTCATAGTTGGGAAGTAGATCTCATGGATGGGATAACAGCTCTGTGTCCAGTTCCCCAAGACAGAGTTCCCATCCATCCTTTGTTAAACAGATCATTGAGACTTCTTCCCAGGCCTGTGCTTACAAGGGTCACTTCTGAGCTAATAGAAGACAAAAAGACCAATCTTTCTACCAAAATAAGTGGGACATCTTCAATAAGCTTAAAGGTTTTGGCTGCATTGATTCAGGGGGAGTTTGTTAGACCAAAAGAACCAATGAGCCAGATCAGAAAAACTGTAAGTCCCACAAGACATCACAACAACTGCTGAAGACTTGATCAGCTGTTTGACAAAGTCTGAAGATCAACAGCTGAAGACTAAGGTACTGAAGACTTCAATAGCTGAAGACCAAAGTCTAAAGATCAACAGCTAAAGACTAAAGTACTGAAGACTTTAATAGCTGAAGACCAAAGTCTGAAGATCAACAGTTGAAGACTAAATTACTGAAGATCAACAGCTGAAGTACAAAGATTGAAGACATCAGCTGAAGACATCAGCTGATGAAAACAACTGAAGTACAAGAAGTCCAAGTACTGAAGCCTTTAGAGTTTGTCACAACAGCTGAAGAAGCGTTCTTCAGTTGTTGTGATGGTTTCCTTTCAGTACTTTTCTTTTCTATTTTAGTACTTGTAAAACGACTGAAGAGCATGTTCTTCAGTCGTTGTTGTTTCAGTAGTTTCTTTTCAGTAGTTGTAGTGATAGTTATCACTTGGTATTTTTGTAAGAAGATGTTAGCTGTTTGACATCTTCAGTAGTTGTGTTAACTTTTAGTAGTTAAATAACAGTTAGATGTCACTGTCAAGTGACATCAGCTGACGTCAGCTTCCCTTATAAAAGGAAAGATGACCTAATTGTAACAGTGTGCGTGAAGCCAGCTGAAGCGTGTATTGAATGAATATATTCCGTTTGGCAGAAATTCTCTCTCTATAACAAACACTGTTTCATTGATAAATTTCGTGCGTTCTTGTTTAAATTTTTTTAATTTGTGGGCTCATTCTGCTACAAATTCAATCTAATTGATCAAACTAGATGCCGAGATCCTAACACATTCTCCATGTCAACCGATTGAGAATATCCCCTACATACTTTGTCTAATGTAAGAAGATTCAATTTGGTGTCTGATCCACCGTAACCCGAGAAAGAACTTCATCTCCCCCATGGCACTCATCTCAAACTCAACCTTCATTACTCCTTTGAATTCTTTGCATAATTCTTCGTTCTTTGAACCGAAGATTATGTCATCTACATAGATCTGTACTAGCAGTAGATCTCCATCTTTTTCTTTGATAAACAGTGTGCAGTCAATGACTCCCCTGCGAAAACCGTGTTTCACAAGATGAGTTGAAAGTTTCTCATACCAAGCCCCTGGAGCTTGATGAAGCCCGTATAGAGCTTTGTTGAGTTTGTGGACTCTATCTCGATGATATGGATCTTCAAATCCCTCTGGTTGACTCACATACACTATTTCTCTGATTTCCCCATGAAGCAATGCACTCTTCACATCAAGTTGATAAACTTTGATATTCATATAAGATGCATAGGCAAGAAAGATGCGGATTGCTTCCATCCTTGCCACTGGTGCAAATACTTCATTGTAGTCAATACCTTCAACTTGTCGGAAACCCTGAACAACAAGCCGAGCCTTGTTTTTGATGATCACTCCCAGATCATCTTTCTTACATTTCAAGACCCATTTGGTGCCAATGACTTTAGCACCTTTAGGTCTATCCACTAGTGTCCATACACCTAACTTCTTAAACTGAAGAAGTTCGTCCTGTATGGCACTAACCCAAGCATCATCATTTAGTGCTTTACTAACATACTTTAGCTCAAACTGAGACACAAAGCAGTGTATCCACCATGGTGAAGGTATCCTTTTTCCATCACAGAGGCATAATCAGTGGAGTACAGCTGATTTCTAGTCTGAACCCCTAACCTCACATCTCCTATAATATTATCCAAGGATGATAGACGTTTAGACGTGACCCAGGGGTTGTCGGAACAACCGCCTCAGAGTCAAGATTATGACCATTTGGTTCTGGATCTAAGGCGATAGGAGTCTGAGGTTCAGAAAGTTCAGAAGCATCACTAGCTGATGCTTGTGAACTTGTGGTAGTCAGAACCTGTACATCCTGGTTGATCTGATCATTTTCTTCATTTTCTTCATCAAAGGTGGAGTCACTCACATCAACTGCTCCCCCCTGAGTTAGTAGGATCATGACTTGTTGAATCTTGAGACGGTGTGTTCAAGATATCGTACATCATCTTGTTTGCCAACTCGTCTTCTGAAGAAGAAAGAGATATGTTGAAGGACTTGAAGAATCCATCATAGTCCAAGAAGTAAGCAGGCCCTTTTCCAGCAGGCGGTGTGATATATCTCTGAATATCAACGTTACACCACACCTCTACTTGACCTGTTGAGTTGTTGTAAACTCTCTTGTTCGGTATGTTGTATCCTAAGAAGATCCCTTCATCAACCTTTTCACTGAATTTTCCCTCCTGAGTCTTTTTCAGCAGGGTGCACGGAGCGCCAAACAGCTCGAGATATTCCAAGTTAGGTTTACGTCTCTATAATAACTTGTAGCACGTTTTTCCATGGCGTTTTACTACCAAACTTGATTAGAGTATAACATGCATTTTCCACTGCTTCATTCCAAAATTGGATACGTAGTTTCGAGTCTGCCAGCATTGTCCGTGCCGTCTCTATCAAGCTGCGGTTCTTCCGTTCAGCAACGCCGTTCATCTGAGCGGTATAAGCCGAGGTAAATTGATGCACAATTCCCTTTTCCTTGCAATAGTCCTCCATCCTCTGATTCTTGAACTCGGTTCTATTGTCTGAGCGCACCTGTCTTACCTTCAGCTTGTATAGGGATTTCAGTGTAGTTACCAATTCCTTGAAGGATTCAAATGTTTCTAATTTGGATTTCAGAAACATTACCCAAGAGAACCTTGAGTAGTCATCAGTAACTACATAGAAATACAAGTGGAAGTTCTATAGAATGAGCTTTCTTTTCTTTATGAGACTTTTTCGTCTGTTTACCCTTTTCGCATGCAACACAGAAATCCGGGAGTTGGAAGTATTTGACATTTACTCCCCTCACAAGATCATTCTGGATCAAGTGATTCATTTTTCTCGGATTTATGTGACCCATTCTCATATGCCAGGAGATAGAGTCCTTCTCAGTAGCTTTGGACAAGAAACATTGAACTCCACTATCCGTTGTGGATGCCTTTGATAGATCTAAGACATGAAGATCATTATATCTTGAAGCTGACATAAGGATCTGGTCCTCCGGGATCATGTATTCCTTCTTTAGTACGTAGCACTTTTGGTTGTCAAAAACTACCTTGAATCCTTTATCATAGATTTGAGAGACAGAAAGCAGGTTATTTTGTAATTGTTGGACAAAGTTTACCTTATCAAATTTAACCTTCTCATTTCCCACTTCTCCTTGGGCTGTGATATACCCACCTTTGTTTCCAGCAAATGAAACATGCCCTCCTTTAATTTGTCTAACATTTAATAAGAGAGCTCTGTTCCCTGTCATGTGCCTAGATGCTCCACTATCAACAATCCACGTGTTAGTCTTAGAACTATAGCGAACACCTTGCACATTCAATGAAGACATTAGTTTATGTTAGGAACCCAAGCCTTAACTGGCTTGGGTTTCTCTGAGGCATCACATATCACAAACTCAACCCACTGACCCTTTGAGATAAGGATTGATCAGAATTCTGTGTGTACTTATTTTCAAGCACTGAGGAGGATTTTTCTTTCCATAATCCAAATTTGTGTAAGGCATGTTTGTGATAAACAGATGACTGGCTGATGGGTTGAACCTTGGGTTCACAATCCCTTTTAGGAGGCATCATTGAGTTCCTCTTAAAAGATCTAGATGTAGATGCAGAAAGTTCAACTTTCTTCCTTGGTGTCTGGTAATAAGGATAGTGAGACGCTATGTGACCATACTCTCCACAATTATAGCAGGATCTGCTTTCAACTTTACGGTTTATTGTTTTGGTGGAGATATACTTGTCACACGGTCAACCTTATTGTGTTTGGACCGAGACACTACTTTGTTAGATGTATGAGTTGGTTTTTCAAAATTAATTGGTTTACCTGGTTTTACATCGTTAATCTCTTGTTTCCCTGAACTGTGACATGATGCACATGATTGATTAGATTTTATAGTCTTTTTAGGTTCTTGTTTGACTTTGTTTGACCTTGATTGTACACTAATCCTTTCGCATTCTTTTTCCAGGTTAACACAAGTCATCTTTCCTATTGCGTTTGAAGTGGCCTCTTTTCTTTAGGGTCGGTTTGACTTTATTTACTTACGGAATCCGGATCGCTAACAAGAGGAGTAGACACCACATGATCCTTAATGTGATTATTGTTAAGTGGTTTACTTTTGGTGTTCATCAAGGTCTCAGATGGTGGTGGAACTACTTTGTATCCCAGTCCCTCCCCATTATTTCTCTCTTACTAAGTGTTGGACAATGTGTGATGAGCTTGTCCAACTATGCAGGTTTTGTTTTAATGAATTGACTTCTACTTCTAAAACTGCTTTTTGCTTCTTAGTGTCCTCAAGAGAGTTCGATAGTACCTAATGTCATTTTCTTGGTTAAAGCAACTACCTCAGTTTCCCTAAGCTGTTTATTTAATAGGTCTATCTTTTCCTTGTAACTGTGCTTGTTTTATTTCAATACTCTAATTGCTTCTGTGCACAGTTCCAGATCTTTTACTAAGCTATCATTATGATCTAATAGCCTCACAAATTTTGAATCTATAACTTCTCTAAATTTATTACATTCTAAGCAAGCATTATTATTAAACAGTTGGTCAGCAGTACTTACCTAGGATGTTGAAGAAGAATCAGCCATGAGTGCTGGCTTGGTTGTCTCTTGTTCTGGTGATTCAGATGATGATGCATTAGTAGATTTTTCTTCTTCAGGCAGGTAGTTGACCACATTTGTAGTATCTTTAGAATTTGACATTGCGAGCTCTACTGCTATATCTCCTTCACTTGCAGAATCATCATCATATCCTCCACACTAGCTATATTTGACTCTTCTAGTGAGACAAACTGAAAGCTCCAGTCCTGTCCTTCATCTTCGTTAGCAGTTAAGGCTTTTGGATCCTTACTTGATGAGTCAGCATTACTAATTGTGGACTTTTCTTGACGGTTAAATGACGAGAAGGGATTTCGATTACCTATCTTCTTTCATTTTATGCACTCCCTCTTGAAGTGTCCGTTCTCACCGTAGTTGAAACATGTAACCTTTGACTTATCAAACCAAAAGGTTGAGTCTTCTGTTGCAACCAGGTTCTGTCCGGTCTTTTTGACAAACTTTTTAGCTCCTCGGACTGCACTTGCCAAGCCCACATTATGTCCATTCGTTCCAACTCCATTTCATCCACCTGCTCATAATCTTCATCTGCCAGGTGGCAGTTACCTATCTTTCTAGCAATTAATCCATCGTAGGATTGAACCACTGCAGCTAAAAGGTCCATATGTTCTCTGGCCACCTCCACAGTTACATTCCCGAGGTTTTCGGTTATAAGTTTTGCTTCATTAGCTTCAGGTATCATATATTGGGTGCTAGACGACCCTAACATTTCTGATCCTGAAGTTAAGGGTTGTGCTAGAACTCCTGCGCTTGAGATGAAGGCGGCTTCTAGTGGTGCTCCAGATATCTTGACTGATGGAGTAGCATTGTAGAGTGCAGGATTCTGATCATAGTTTGCCTTTTGGGCTCGATAGTTCATCCTAAGCTCTTTTTCTCTCAGTTTCAGAATGAATCATTTATGTCTAACTTTGAGAGCATTCCATTCTGTCTGAGATTTGAAACAAACGAACCCTATTTTTCTGGTAATCCATCAGCAAAGTTGGATACCTTATCTTCCATCGAAGTAACCACTCCATGAGTGTGCATCTCACTCATCAAGTAGTAGAATCTATCGATCACATCATCAAGGCCTCTATTCCCATTGAAGAGAAGTTGTCAAACTCCTTCAATGCTTTTGCCTTGATAGCCTTCAGAGAGGCATTCCTATCATACCTCTTCTCCAACGCATCCCAAAGTTTCTCGGCTTGAGTATACTCCGAATACTGATGGAAAATATCCTTCAGAATAGACTGAGTAAGCAAGGCATAGACTTTCTTCTCAGCGTTGTGTTTTACCTTCTGTGCATCCGACATGCCACTTAGAGTAAGTTTTACTCCGTCAGCTCCAACTGGCTTGCTGTACCCCGACTCTATTGCCTTCCACAAATTTGTATCCACTCCATTTAAGTAGATTTCGAAACGTTGCTTCCATTGTGGGTAGTCGTCTAACGTAATAAGTTTCGGGGGTTTATTGTGAATCCCCACTTCGTTCTCCAACAAAAGTAGATTCTGAATACGTGTATATCTACTTGCTATGTATGCTGAAAACTAATCCTCCATTACACTTCACTTTACTATTTAACAAGCTGCTGACGGATGCAAATGAAGGTATGTGATTGGGCTTATTCGGGCGATTGAACAAGTGCGGATGGTTAATCGTGCGACTAAGGAAATGCGGATGAGTCTGTTGTCCTAGTAAACTAATGCGGTTGAGCATTCCGAATGAAGATCTCAGTCGTACGAATGAGGATACGAATGAGTTCAATCGTGTAGTTGAAGATGCGTATGAACTCAGTCGTGCGATTGAGCCAATCGTGCAACTGAACCTGCTGAACTTTGATAATTTGTAGGTTAACTTGTTTTGGCCATAAAAACTCAAATTTTACCAAACCCTAATATCCGTATGCCGGATATACTACACTTTTCGATCAGGAAACGTTCAAGAATCCGTTAGACACAAAAAGATTGCGTTTTTGATGCAAAAACACAATTTTGTATCAAAACGATTGAATCAACACGTAATCAAGAGCCTATAGCTCTGATACCACTTGTTAGGATCTAGTATTTGACCAAACACCAACTGATTAACGTCTTAACAAAACCAAATAGTGCGGAATCCTATTTGATTGGCGATCCAATCAGTGAAAACGCACATACCCACAATAATGAATTGAATTTAACATCAAGAATCAATTGAGAATCGATCTACAGCGTTCTATGAACGTGGAGTACATACTTAAGGCTTCTGGATGGCTAGGGAACGTCTGCAGTTGAAGTGGATTCAATGCTTACATTTTTCCACGAATTAGGTGGTATTTATAGGTCAGGGTTGCTCATTCGGGCGACTGAACCCTTAGCATGGTTCATTTGTGTGATTGAGCCATGCGGTTGATCCATTCGCATAACTGAGTGTTCAGTCATGCGACTAAGTCAGACGCATGAAGTTGTTCAGGCGTATGAACTATTAAGGCGCATGGACACTCATTCGCATGGCCATTCGGATGCATGACCACTGTTGGGGCGCATGGTCCAGTCGGACGCATCAGAACTTCATTCACCAAGTTTGAATGTATTCATTATTATAACATTATGCATAACACTTCAAACAATCACAAACCTATATAATTTAGTCAATATGCGTTAACAACTCATTAATGAAATATTAAACATTATAGACACAACCAAACATTTTGTACATTCAGATCAGGATCTAGGTACATATATGTATCAACATGATAGCATACTATTTCACATACATTTTGATCCTTATTCTTGGGTTTTGTTTGTGGTTTAAAATGGTAAAAAATTTCACATTATAAACCATATGTAAAACTCTTTTTTCCGATGAGTTTTCATAGTTTAAATGGTTAAACTAGCTTGTTTTACATGTGACAAAACCCAACAATTTAGAACCGTTTATGTGGAATATGTGCTTCAAAAGGTCTTGAAAAATTAGTTTTCATGGCTTTCCCAACCCATTAGGGGCTTTTTTGTTGTGGTGTATGAATCCCCTATGTTTCAAGGTTTATTCTTGCATGCTTTAGTGTAAACCTTGAAAGATTTACATCAAATGGTTGATTGTGTTGTTTGGACAAACCTTAAAATTTTAGTTCATGTTGGCTGAAATTTTAGGGCTGAAATAAGGGATTCATTGTTGTTCTTGGATGTTGAATATGTTTCTCATTATTGTGGTAACATAGCCTTGGTCTTTTGTGTTTGGTTTTGGTTGATTGTTGTATGTCATATTGGTTTTGATCCTTGTAAGGGTTGTTATTTGTGTTTTGTATTTTAAGTTGTAATTTATTTATTCATTTGGTTATGTAATAAATAGATTAGGTGCATTTCTTTTATTAGAAAAATTGTATTATGATATGAGTTTTGTAAAAGAAGATGCACAAGATGAAGACTCAAAGAAGGACACAAAAGACATGGACACTTGAAGCTTTTGGATGTGGATTCAAGTGGGAGTTCATCGACACATTTTGATGTGTCATCTCTACCATTAAGAAATACCTTATGACAACACTTGTGATGGCAAACAAATGTGGACAACTTAGTGGCTATGGTTATGCACTCATGCTTGTATGTTTATGGTTGTTTGGATGTTTGTTGTTTGATTGTTTGGTTGATATTTGGATATGCATTACAAACTCATTAACAACTTAACATGCTAAAATTTTGGTGGTTCTTTATCATTAAGTGGTTAATAAAAGGTTATTAAAAGGATTAATGGTTTTAATAAAAGAGGTTTTATTAAAAGTGAACCATAGGATACCTTGTATTTGAAAGCATGCAATATAAGGTACATAGAGTTTTATAAACTAAGATTATGAAAACTATAAACTTCTTTCATAAAAATGTTTAACACCATCCTTTTGCACAACACTTGAGTCATTCGGAAACTCTTAATGGGATAAAGGTCACCTAACCGTTTTGAGGGAACTTGTGACTTGAGGTGGGGATACCATATATGTGGGATAAAGGTCACCTAACCACTTATGTTGGAAAACTCACATGTGTGCGCAAGTAGGGTAACTTGATTTGAAAATCATATTAAATGGATCACCTACAATATGGTTTACAAAGGTGTCGATGTGATAAACATGCCGACTATACATATGATGTTTTAATGTCGATCCCATACCCTAGAAGTTGCAAAGGGTTGCAATTGTCAAAACGTTGACTACCTTGTTAATTTAAATAATGGGATAAGGTCACCTAACCACTATTTAAATGTAACATTGGATTCTAGATTTAAAATTGTGTAAGACACTTGAAAGGGGTTTTAATTATTAAAATATGACAATATCGAAATTACTAAAATTGAACTTTGTTATATTTTGTAGATGGCCACCAACAATAATGATAACAATGAAATCCCGACTGCTCACTCACTATCACTTAGGACATTCTCCAAAAGGAGCATCTAAACATAATAACTTTATTGATTCGTTTCGAAACTTGAGAATTGTTCTCAAGCAAGAGAAACGATCATACATATTAGACGATCCGATTCCCGATCAACCTAGTGAGGATGATGTGGAGGCCTACAATAATTGGGTAAATACACTGAGGACTCGGTCCAAGTGTCTTGCCTTATGTTGGCAAGTGTGACTCCAGATCTGTAAAAGGAATGAACATCATGGAGCATACGACATGATAACCCAGTTGAAGGAAACGTTCCAACAACAAGCACGGGTTGAGCGCTTCGAAACGGTTCGAGCACTCCATGCGTGTCGTATGGACGACACCCAATCTGTTTCATCTTATGTACTTAAGATGAAAAGCCACATTGACTGCCTCGAAAGGCTGAATTGTCCCATCTCGAAAGAGTTGGCTACGGATTTGATCCTCAACTCTTTGTCAAAAAGGTTTGATAACTTTGTTATGAACTGTAACATGAACGGGTGGGACAAGAACATTAGTGAGCTTCACTCTATGCTCAAAACTGTTGAGGCAGCCATAGATTAAAGGGTTTTACCCGTTCTCACCATTGATGAAGGTGGGAAAAAGAAGAGGCCTCACCCCGCACCCAAGGCAAATGTTGCCAATGGTAAAGGGCTCATTAGGGGAAGGGAAAGGGAGTGGTAAGAGCACCACCACCAAAACCAGCGAAGAAGAAGCAAAAGGTTGCTTCAAATGACCATGCTTTAAGTGTGGGGAGGTTGGACCTTGGGCAAGAAATTTCCCAGTCCATCTCAAAGAGTTGCAAGCAAAGAAGGATGTCGGGCAAACCTCAGGTACAATTTTTGTGATCCATATTGATCTAAATTAATATCGACTAACACATGGGTATTGGATACCGGATGTGGAACTCACGTTTGCAACTTATTGCAGGGTTCAAAAGAAGTAAGGACTTCAAGAAAGGGGATGTTAGCCTCTACATGGGGAATAGGGCAAAGGTTCAAGTTAAAGGCCGAGGGGACTACATCTTGAAGCTTCCAAATGGTTTGGAAGCAATTTTGAACAATATTTTGTATGCTCCTAGTTTGACTAGGAACATTATTTCTATTTCTCAATAAGACAATATGGTTATGTTTTGTCATTTATTAAGAATGAAATTCATGTTTCTTTAAATGGCACATGTTATTTTAAAGCTATTCCTGTCAATGGTATTTATGAATTGGTTCGTGAAAAGACATTATATGATAGCTCATTGTACCAAACCACTGCTAAGAAATTCAAATTGGATTTGAGTGATACATATCTTTGGCATTGTCGTCTTGGTCATATAAACCATACAAACACTTCAAAAGAACGGTCTTTTAAAAGCAAACAAATATGATTCATTCGATGTATGTGAATCTTGTTTACAAGGTAAAATGACTAAGGACCTTTAATGGCAAGTCCGAATGGGCAAAAGATTTATAGGCATCATATATTCTGATGTATGTGGTCCTTTTAAGCAATGACTAGGTACCATGAAAGATACTTCATTACCTTTACCGACGACTATAGTCGATATGGTTATGTGTACTTGTTAAGACACAAAGATGAAGCTTTTGAAATGTTCAAAATCTTCCAAAATGAAGTCGAAAATCCACTCAAATAGAAAATAAAAATTCTCCGCACCGATAGAGCAGGTGAATACCTGAGTGATGTCTTTAGAGACCATCTTAGAAGTTGTGGTATTGTCTCACAACTATCTCCACCTAGAACACCACAACATAATGGTGTGTCCGAGAGGAGAAATCAAACTGTATTAGATATGGTTCGATCTATGATGGCTAGAAGCTCACTGCCTCTATCATTTTGGGGTTTCGCTTTGCTCTCTGCGGCCCGTATTTTGAATACGGCCCCAACCACAAAAGTAGAAACGACACCTTTTGAAATATGGCATGGAATGGTTCCATCACTGTCATATTTAAAGGTATGGGTTTGTGAGGCTTATGTTAAGACTCCTACCTCAAACAAGCTAGAAAGTCGTTCCACTAAGTGTATCTTCATTGGATATCCTAGAGATTCTATGGGATATTATTTCTATGATCCATTGGAACAAAAGGAGTTTGTTGCGAAGAAGGCTAAGTTCTTAGAAGCTAAGTTCCTTATGGAAGGAACTAGCAGTAGAAGTGTGGATCTTGAGGAGGAGCAAAAACCACAAAATGATACACGTTTGTAGACACTAGCACTCATCGTGAGGATGTTGAGAATGATCAAGTGGTTGATCAATATACATAAAACGTTCGCAGATCTGGTAGAATTAGTAATCCACCTGAAAGATATGGATTTTTTGTAGATGGATGCTATGTGGTAGATTCCAATGAACCAACCACCTATCATGATGTAATGTCCAATTTGGATTGTGACAAATGGCTTGAAGCCATGAATGTAGAGATGCAATACATGTATGACAACCAATTGTGGGACTTGGTTGAACCACCTCTTAACTCCAAGATAGTTGGAAGTAAGTGGGTTTTCAAGAAGAAAACTGATATGCATGGAAACTTGGATACTTATAAAGCTAGACTTGTAGCAAAAGGTTTCACTCAAACTCAAGGGGTTGATTATGATGAGACTTTCTCACTGGTTGCAATGCGAAAGTCTATTAGGATATTGTTTGCCATAATTGCTCATTATGATTATGAGATTTGGCAAATGGATGTCAAAACCGCTTTTCTAAATGGATATCTTGAGGAAGATGTCTATATGGTTCAGCCTGAAGGTTTTGTCAACTCAAAACATCCTAACAAAGTATGCAAGTTAAAGAAATCAATCTATGGATTGAAGCAAGCATCAAGGAGTTGGAATCACCGTTTTGATGATGAAATAACCAAATTTGGGTTCATCAAAAACGCTGATGAAGCAAGTGTATATAAGAAGGCTAGTGGGAGCATCACCATTTTCTTAGTATTTATGTAGATGACATCCTACTATTTGGAAATGACATTCCAACGATGGAAGGTGTAAAAGTCTGGCTTGGAAGTTGTTTCTCCATTAAAGATCTTGGTGAAGCCGCCAATATTTAGGAATAATGATCTATAGGGATAGATCAAGGCGGTTGATAGGTTTGAATCAAAGTGCGTACATTGATAAGATCTTGAAAAGGTTCAAGATGGAAAACTCTAAGAAAGGTACCGTACCTATTAAAAGAGGAACAATATTGAGTAAGACTTAATGTCCAAGCTCAAAGGATGAGCAAGACAAAATGAAGGGAATCCCGTATGCGTCTGCTATAGGATCTATCATGTATGCAAGGATATGCACTAGACCGGACGTGTCATGCGCTTTGAGCATGACAAGCCGATACCAACAAAATCCTGGAAGCAGTCACTGGATGGTTGTTAAGAACATACTGAAGTACCTAAGGACGGCTAAAGATATGTTCCTAATCTATGGATCTGTGAGGAAGAACTCGTAGTAAAGGGTTACACGGATGCGAGTTTCCAAACTGATCTGGATGATTCACGATCACAATCCGGGTACATTTTCATCTTGAATAGAGGAGCAATCTCTTGGAAGAGCTCTAAGCAAGATGTGGTGGCATTATCAACTATAGAGTCAGAATACATTGCCACTTCATTAGCAGCTCAGGAAGCTAGATGGTTAAAGAAGTTCATTGCCAATCTAGGGGTGGTCCCTTCCATTCAGGACCCCCTAGAAATTCTTTGTGATAACGAGGGTGCGATTGCTCATATCAAGGAACCCCGTGCACATCAGAAGGCTAGGCACATTGAACGAAGATTCAACTACATAAGGGATGAAGTAGAAAAGGGGAAGATATGTATTCGCAAACTTCACACGGATCATAACATTGCAGATCCACTCACGAAGCTTCTTGAAAAGGCGAAGCATGAAAGTCATGCTTGTGCCATCGGGCTTCAATATTCTAGTGACTGGATTTGATCTTTAATTTATGTAATGAGATATTGTAACCCTTTATTACTTTAATGGATTATTCGGTTATAATTTTCAACTAATATTCCCTATTTTGCATGTTTAAAATCCATGAGTAATTATTCACTCGGAATGTCCATAGCTGTTCATGCTTGTGGGACCAAGTATGAAGATAATGCTATTATGAACTTGGATTGGTAGATATCATATGGATAAATATATAGCAAAAGGTTGCCGCCAAAGTTCATAGGTATTTGTGGGATGCAAAGATTGGACTGACTCGCATCTCAGATATTACTACATGGAATCTTACTCATTGATCATAAGTAATTTTGAGTAAAGACAAACATCATTTGGTATCCTCTGACCTGAGATACATATTGGGTCTTGATATTTCCCGAATATTATGCTTTGACATAGCTCTTCCCTGTTCTGAAACATGGCAGTACATAAGTCTGAGTTCAGGTATGATATAAGGTAATTGTGAGAGACGTATGTCGTCAAGATGGGATTTCTCCCTCTTATTCGTTGAGAGTAAGATGTCTAAGGCCTGATAAAGTTAAATCAATGGAGAATGATCACTCTGTGTCTCTAGGATTTAACATGACAGCTGCGACAAAAGGATAGATGATTGATTCACCTAAAACCTTTCAAGTATGGTACTTGAAGGAGATGATGTTATTGAATGGCACTTAGTCATACGTATTAAGGGTAGTAAACTGTTGTTAGGCGGTATTTACTGCTTGCATCAATCTTCTATGAATCTTGTGCAAGTGGGAGATTGTTGGATCTTCTATGCCTAACACACATAAAAGATTGATGTAGTTAGTACGTTATGATCCAAGTCGGGTCATACCCAATAACAAGCTACACAAACACCAATAAATGTTTATTTGTGGATGAGATCATACAAATAAACATTGACACCCATTTAGAAAATGGGTATTCTAAAACATTGCTTTGTAATAGAACAATATTATATGGATAGTTTGTTCATGAGATATTATTTGTTTTATTGTTTAAGTTGG
The DNA here is from genome assembly GCA_025506515.1 of Flaveria trinervia. Classification (NCBI taxonomy): domain Eukaryota; kingdom Viridiplantae; phylum Streptophyta; class Magnoliopsida; order Asterales; family Asteraceae; genus Flaveria; species Flaveria trinervia. Next base: position 66,854,457 of record CM046451.1, on the reverse strand, counting down.
TTAAATAATAACAAATAAAAGTGTCTTAATGATATAAAATTAAAATAGGTTTTAATTTTATAAATTAAGGGGTTGAAAGAGTACAAGTTTATAAAAGTTTCAAAATGGGTGGAACCCATTTTTGAAACAAATTTTTGGCAGCCTCATGTGGGGGTTTGAAGGGTTTTTAGTCTTGGTTCTTTAAAGACTAAGACTTACTTGCACTCTTCCAACTCATCTTCTCTAAGACATATTTTCTCTTACACACACATTGCAAAACTCTCTCCAAAACGGGCTGTATTTTCGGATTCCAGGAACAAAAACAAGCTGAAATTTCGAACCTTTTGAGGAACAAAGCAAGAGAGTTCCTTGGTGTTGCTCTCCTAACAAGCTTGGTGTTTGAACGGCTTGTGGGTATTCAAGCATGAGGTCTTTTATTTTGGAGGCTACACATTCAAGAACATCATCACCTTCATCTTTTACATCTACAACATCTTGTTCAAGAAAGGTTGATTCTATGAACACCCTATGGTTATTATGTCTTGTTTGATAGCATACTATTTCACATACATTTTGATCCTTATTCTTGGGTTTTGTTTGTGGTTTAAAATGGTAAAAATTTTCAGCTTATAACCATATGTTAAACTCCTTTTTCTGCTGCGTTTCATAGTTTAAATGGTTAAAGTAGCTTGTTTTACATGTGACAAAACCCAACACCATTGACAAGACTATCTTCATAAGGAAGTCTAGAAAGGATATTTTGCTTGTTCAAGTCTATGTTGATGACATCATCTTTGGATCATCAAATGACCAATTGTGCAATGTCTTTTAAAGCATTATGAATAAGAAGTTTGAGATGAATTCCATGGGAAAAATGGATTTTTTCCTTGGAATTCAGGTGAAGTAATTGAAGGATGGGTTCTTCATCAATCAATCTAGTATGTCAATGACATCTTAGAAAGATTCAAAATGAAAGATTGTAAACCAACCAAGACACCCATACCCAAAAACCATAATCTTTGTCCTGACTTTGAGGGGGAGGATACTGATCAACTTCAGTATTGGGTGATTATTAGTTCTCTGATGTATGTCACAGCTAGTAGACCTGATATCATGTTTGCAACTAGCATCTGTGCAAGATATCAAGTTGCTCTAAAGGTCTCTCACCTAGCTGCTACAAAGAGAATCCTCAAATAACACAAAGGAGCACCTAAACTAGGTCTCTGTTATCCTAGGAATAATGATTTTAATCTTTATGGATACTCTGACAGTGACTATGGAGGCTGCAACATTGATAAGAAATCAACATGATGAGGTTGTCAATTTCTTGGTGGAAGGATCATCTCCTCGCAATGTAAAAACAATCCTGAGTCTCTACATCAACTGCTGAAGCTGAATACATTGCTGCTGCAAGTTGTTGTGCTCAGCTGTTGTGGATTCAGAATCACATGTTAGACTATGGATTCAACTTTATAAGCACTCCTATCGATATTGACAACAATAGTGCTATTTCCATCATTGAGAATCTTGTGAAGCACTCCAAGACAAAGCATATTGGTATGAGGTATCATTTCAATAGAGATATTCATGAGAAAATTTTGATTAAGCTAATCAAAGTTGACTCAAATGAACAATATGCTTATTCATTCACCAAAGCTTTTGATTAACATAGATTTAAGTATCTCAGAACAGCTATTCGGATGCTAAACATTGATTAGATTACCTCTTTTGAAAAACTTTATTAATGTGTAAGTGTTATGTCAATACAATCTAAGCCCTGTTACAAAATGTCTCTTTCTGAAATTTTATCTAAGTATAGATTCTCCGAAGAGAAATTAACCCTTGGAAGATATTTTACATATCTTCCAAAGCAAATTTACTCCAAGGATAATTTTTTGTTAGGATGTGGTATTTGACCAAACACCACTGATTAACGTGTTGAACAAACCAAATAATGCGGAATCCTATTTGATTGGCGATCCAATCAGTGAGAACGCATGTAGAAACAATAATGTATTGAAACTAACGTCATGAAGTCGATGAGAATCAATCTATAGCGTTCTATGAACTTGGAGTACGAACTTGGAGGCTTCTGACGGCTAGGGTACGTCTGGGAGTGAAGTTGATTGAATGCTTTTGTTTTTCAACGAATTAGATTGTATTTATAGGTTAGGATTGCTCATTCGGGCGACTGAACCATTACCATGGTTCATTCGTGCGATTGAGACATGCGGTTGATCTATTCGCACGGCTGAGTGTTCAGTCGTGCGACCGAGTCAGACGCATGAAGTTGTTCAGGCGTATGAACTATCTAGGCGCATGGACACTCAGTCGCAGGCCATTCGGACGCATGAGAACTTCACATCACCAAGTTTAAGTGTATTCAATATTCTACATTATGTATAACACTTCAAACAATCACAAACCTATATAATTAAGTCAATATGCGTTAAACAACTCATTAATGAATATTAAACATTATAACCACAACCAAACATTTTTATTTCATTAAGTACCCAATAGTTACAGAAGTGTAAGACTTTTACATTTAGATCAGGATCTAGATACATAATGTATCAACAAACTCCCTTTGGACCTAGATCTATCCATTGTCTGACATCTTTCATGATTCCTCAAACCTTTTGTACTTAGCTTCTTTGGTAACTCTTGTGTTATCTCAAAAACAAAAACAGAGTCTTATCACCTTTTGGAACTGTAAAGCTTGTACAATATCCTGAGGGTCGTAGAACAAGTGGCCACTTGTATAAGTAAAAACATCTTGTGTTGACAAGTTGGTGAGCCACATCGGGTCCAACACCCTTATGGTTTCCATTGTTGCCATTCTGTTCAAGGCAATCACGGCCTCTCCCGTTCTCTAATCGTAGTACCACCATTTGAAGTGTGGAGTGAAGTCTTATGGCATCTCACGTAGTGGGATCTTAGACATCGTACGTGGTGGACTCAACTTCAGCACTACTCTAGGTTTACCAGTTATGGCATCAACCTCAGATCTTCTCATGTACCTCATTGGTTGTTGAGGTTTGAAGTTGACCCATCTGGTATGGTACTCCCTCTTTAGAGCAGCTTCAAACCAGCCTAACATCTTATGAGGTCAGCATATAGCAAGTTTACTTAGCTAACTAGTTGAGCTCAAAACCTGGAAGAGTCTTCAGATCCTGTGGAAATCTGAAGTACTCTATTCCCTTCTCACGTTTAACTGTGTAACGTTGAGATCTGCAAAATGTGCCCACGCTATGATCCTGCCTACCACCTTTTGATGTTTCTTGAACTGATATATTTGGTGTAGACAGAGACGTTGTAGCACTGCATTGGGCTCTTATCTCTTCAAAAAATGCTGCACCATCAGCCTTTTTGATGTTTACTTCGGCGTTTGAGGCTTGGGCATCTCTTTGTCCTTTTCTGACTCTTTCCATTTTGTCCAGAGTCGCAAAAGTGTCACTGACAAGAGTGTCTCCCAGATTGGGAATAGCAGTTCCCTTCTTGTCAGTGTACTCAGGATAGTGTTGAGCCGTGATATCTTCTATCTCAATCTCATCTACATCCTGAAGCTCATCGTCACTTTCTGTTACACAGTTGGAGCATCTTTCACAATCTCATCGGGTTTAGTTGGAACATTTCGGCTATGCTCATCAGTGAGATTGTGAATGATGTCTCCTTGTTCAGGAGTATACATTATCGATCTCCTGACAATACCCTGTACATCAAGATCAATGTAGTTGAATCTTGACCTGTTAGAGGGGAGGAATGGCAATTCATCTCTTTCGGAATCAGGATCTGCTTAATTTTAACATTCAACACAACAATCATTAGAATAATCAAGGCATAATCATTTACATGACATATAAACATTCATTTCATTAATTTTACTCATAATCCAAATACAAGGTGTCTTAAATAACAATAAGAAATCTAAGCATTACTCTTGTCCTGGAGCATCGGCTCTTCTGCTGGCGGGGCTGATGTGGAGGCACCTTGATCTTAAGCTCGTGTGGTCTCCTTTCACTGGCAGATGTGGCACCCGCAGCAGGTGAGTCATCATCATCATCTCTAACATCATCGCCAACATCCCTAGTAGCATCAATATCATCATCACCATCATTATCTTCATCATCACTATCATCATCATTATCATCCCCATCCCCCTCGTTGATCTTAAGTGGTGCTTCCTTGGATCCTTTTA